>VDFB02281492.1:165996408-166011626 GCA_007258455.2 Sequoia sempervirens | reverse complement strand
ATCTCATGCTAAACTTCAACTGCATTACTGCACTATCACGAAGTATCAAGCAAATAATCAAAGCACCCAATACACAATGAATTACCTGACAACTATCAAAGCTCCAATCAGCTGAATCAGGAACTTATCATGACACCATGATCTACATATCCCCTCAGGAGATACCATGCTTCAGGTGACTTCACCATGGTCTAATTCATAATGCCAAAAATCTAGTGCACCAAGAGTATACCATGACATAAAAGCAAATAGACTCAAAACCAACATCACCTGTCAAGCACCACCAACACCTCAGCCAAAGGCTCCAAGTGTCCTCCATGGTTCCAAGATGTTGCACATCTTCAAATAATGTCCATGCAAATGTGAAAGAACCCTTTTGCAGCAACATGATCCCAAGAAACATCTGCAACACTAAAGAAGACCATTCACCACCATGTGATGAACCCACAGTCACTACTAGAGCTCCCACTGAAATGTGACACCCGAGCTCTCCAAGCATCATGACCAACTACTTTAGGTTCCCATAAATGACCATTCAGGTACTCAAGAATATCCATCCTCTCATCTCAAAGCAATCACACCAATGCACAGGTGACCACATACAAGGCCAGCTCACAAGTTTGTACATGCAAATAATCAACCTCGTGGATAAAGACAGTCCACATCCAAGTTATCTCACTGCAGCCAATGGGTAGCTAATCCATCAACTGCATAACTCGTAGATCACAAACATCGAACATGCAAACCCATCATGGCATTGGAAACTGCAACACTGAGATTTCAAAGAGAATAACCATGTAGACAACATGACTCAAACACCAGATCATGCCAGATCTGATTTGCTAATCATTTCCACAACGAGCACCATAATCAAGAAACCCACAATCATCACCACAAGAATGCTGAGTAAAAAATCATGTACCAACACTCCCATATAGAGAAGAAATAACACCTTCTCAAACCATGCTCAAAGCATGCATGCAAAACTACAACTATCTCATCCAGCAACACCCCAAAAGTCATGCTCTAGAAAATAGCTTATCAACAGCTCCACATAACCACAAGTTTTGCTTAACCGTGTAAAAACCTGCAAAACCACAGAGCCATGCAAGTACAAAAAATCCTTAAAAGGAAAACAACAGTTTAGGAAATCCAGGCCCCTTTCAGACCAAATCTAAACCACCAACATGTACATGCATCTGAGAAAGAGAGAAAGGCTATTTCAAAAGCTTGCAAATCATCTAATGATTAACTCCATAGCCTTTATGTATTCGAGGTTAACAAGAAACAGTGCCTTCCAACACCAAGAAACACCACCTAGCATAAACACTCTCTTCCATGGCTGAGAAACAAACTAGGCTTCTCCATATCATCAAGGAGCCTCTCAGACCGACACCCAATATGAAAGCTTTATTGCTACACAACCACAGAGCAAGAAAATCCACCTCATAAACCAAGGTTATACCGCTACCAACCAGGAGATACAGATCACAACAAAACAACATGATCAACTCCCTTTTTCCATCTCCACCATCCTTCAAGCTGCGTGTTGTCTCCGAATATCACAAGACTTCCACTCACCAAAGGATCAATACATCAATCCATTCCTCCAGATTTCCTCCAGCCCAACAAACTGAGAAATCTTCATAGGAGAAATACCCATAACCAACAACCAAAAGATGGCTCTGATACCACTTGTAAGGGAAAGGGGAGGGCATCTCATAGAAACCTCCATAACAATAGTGCCTTCGGTAACTTTCATTTCGATTAGGTTGCCTCAAAGACACGTACAACTATGTCCTAAAGCGGAAACATAAACAGTTTATTTCCCACATTGATCCTTTTGAGAGAAGCACATGTAAATTCAACAAGATGCACTAACATATTCTACAACAAGAATCAACAGACATGAAAGATAAGACAAAAACCAGAACAAACAAATTTACGTGGGGAAAATCCTTTCGGATAAAAAACCCCACACTTCAAAGATCAAGCCATTGTATTATTCAACAACAAACGGTTACAATACAATTTCAGGCTGATAGCCTTTTTAGAGATTACATCTTGTTCATTCTGGATACAATTGGTAGCAACTGATCACTCAGTACACAGGAGAGAGTTTGGCAACATAACCCTACCTTTGCTTCGGCCTCATGGCCTCGGCCTTTCAGCCAGCCACTTGACTCTCTCTCTTCTTCTCTTCGGCTCTTAGACTCCCTACACAGAATGTCCAATGCATACATTTATACATTTGTTCTCTACAGCCTCTGTGAAACGGTTTGATTCCAACTGTCGGATCACAACGGTCATATCAACCAGCTCAGCATCATAGATGTTTCCACTTCCTTGCATGGAAGATAATGTGTCCAGGTCACACCACGTAGGATAACCTTTCACTCGGTCAAAGGCGTTCAACCTGTGTCGCATGTCGGTGAGACACTAACTGTGTCTCCCCGATGCCACAGAGCCCATATCGTCATTATCGCCAAGAGTCTTCACTATCGGCAAGACATTTTACCGAATCCAGAAAGCTATTGCTGAGACTTCGCCATGTTGCCAAGACCTCACACCGAAGATCACAAGGTATTCCAAAGAGTTCATCAGTCGGCAAGACTATCACTCTTTGCCAAGACTTCATAACAAGCTCATCATGTTATACCAAACTCCAAACAACAGTCGGCAAGACATATGCTTTCGCTGAGACATTACTCCAAAATCTTCAAGTCATACCAAGTATCGAACAGTCACCAAGAGTCATACCGACAACCATCAGTGAGAGTTCCCTCATCGGCAAGACTCATACCACTCGCCAAGAGGTTACACCGAGACTTCTCAAGTTGCCGCTTTTACGTGATCGACAAGACGCATTCATCTTTTAGCCAAGACATCATCTGCGTCTGCCTTCAAGTCCTGCCAAGAGGTCTTTCGATGAGTCGGCCAAAGACATTTTCTTTTCAGCCAAGACATCATCGAGCACCATGTCTCTCCACCAGGAGTTGGCAGACTTTTTTCTTTCATGCAGGTGCCTAGCGAGCGAACAAGTCATCTCGAAGACTATCGGCAAGACTCTACAAGTCGCCAAGACTTCACACCAATGTATTTTGTCACCGCGAAGGCACCAAGGTAAATCCCTGTCGGTGAGACCTTCATCGATCGCTGGGACATCATACCGAAACAAGCCTTTCGGCCAAGGGTCTTCTCAACACCGATTGTCGCTCAGAGTCTTACCGAACCCTTCATTACCTATTGGCGAGACATCACCCTGTCGCCAAGACTTCATATCGAACCCTTATGTCACACCGATGACCCGAAAGCAACACTATTGGCGAGACTTTCCAAGTTGCCAAGATTTCCTGCCGATGGGAGCAAGTCATACCGATTATCACATCGGCCAGACAAACCAAAGGTCACACCGATATCGGCAAGACTTCCTATCGTCACTGAGACATCATTCCGATAGTCCAAGTTACGCCGAAGGTTTCAGATGCCGATCGCCAAGACATTCAGGAGGTCACAGTGACAGTTCAGGAAACTAGCAGATCGGCCAGACAACATGAATGTCACAATGACCGTGCTTTCTCAGAAGTTTATTAACATAGGGATGGTGTTATGAACATTTATTTTCTATAAATAATATGTGTGACTATGTTCATGCACTCTAAGCTCATTGGATTAAATTTACACCTTGAAAAGAATGTGTTTGAAGACCTACACAATTCAAGGAAATTATGAGGGAATTTTTTTGGGCCCAACTAAATGCACGTGTGGTATAGGCCATCAAGGATGTAGTACAACATTTTGAGTACTTTTATGAAATTGAGCATGGTGTGGGATTGTCTAAGTAGCCTATATCTAAGGTTATTACACGAGCATTAAATTTGATCAATCTCAACAAGTAGATGAAATTTGGCACAAGGATTTTTATATGGCACATTATAAGTCTAGCATGACAATTTCATCCTAGGTATTGAGATTTTTACTTATGTTGCATAACACATAGGAAGGCTTTTCAACAAAGAATGAATATTCCCAACCATGGAGGTGTGACACCAAATGGTTTAAACCAGTGATATGATGTGACTATCCTACACCAACCATGGAAATCATGATGTAAGTAATATTAATTAACCATTATGAGATTTTGTACCAACATAATGAAAAACTTTAGCACCATCTTTGCAGCTTCTATTTGGAGAAAGGTATTTAATATGTGTCACCTTATACACATTCTAATGTTTTCTATATACAATGGTTCCTATACCCTTAGAGGTGGAATTTTTAGCTTTTATAATGAGGATGTGTGGACCATCGATCTAAATCTTATGGTGATAAAAACTTCTCAAAGCTATTGGTATAACCTTGTAAAAACCAGTGATATGATGTGACTATCCTACACCAACCATGGAAATCATGATGTAAGTAATATTAATTAACCATTCTGAGATTTTGTACCAACATAATGAAAAACTTTAGCACCATCTTTGCAGCTTCTATTTGGAGAAAGGTATTTAATATGTGTCACCTTATACACATTCTAATGTTTTCTATATACAATGGTTCTCTTGCCCTTGGGAGGTGGAATTTTTTGGCTTTTTGCCAGGGATGTGTGGCGGACCCGTAGATCACAAATCTTGTGGTGATAAAAGGCTTCTCCAAACCTATTATTGAACAGCATGAAGCCATAGCTTTGGGATTATTTAATAAAATTTGGCCGAGAAAGGAAATAAAGGCAAAAGGGAAACTTGATGGCTGCTCGTTATGCTCGTCATCAAATATTAATCTCCTGCTCTATTCCATCTATACTCTAATGAATCATATCTCGCACAGCCAGTGACGAAGCCATCCATCTGGGCAATCAGATGGTAGATGGTGCAATAAGTTGGTCATAACATATTGGTGTATTGCAAAATTTCAGGTAAAATTCCGTACTAAAATAACTGGCGTGCCAGTGGTTGAAATTGCCAGATGGTGTATATAAAATTTGAGGGGGTGGTCGGTGATTTGTTTTGAGGTATTATTTGTTCTCAAGTCAGGTAACTGGAACTTTGAGGAAGACTTAAAGGGGTTAGGATCGGTGCCATTATCTATGGGCTAGGAGTTTGAGCAAATTGAAATATAAGGTATATTTAATTCTGAACACCCACGATCTAAGCGATACTACTTTGTAATTCACAAATCTGTAACCAAATTCTAAAGACTACTTATTAGATCCAATGACCCTGCACACGAACTCATGATTTGATTCAAGAATTTTAACTCATTCTATGAACCAGAGCTAAAACCAAAACACACATCAAGTATGAAATGATGACAATTAATGAAATGATCTCTGATTAGAATTTTCATTAATAATTCGAGTATAAAATCAAAATGGAGAGATTATAGACTTGGAAAATCTCCATTATCATTCAGATGTGCTCAGGAACAATACATTAGACAAAATTTGCTGTCTAGACTCAAAGCATTAGACAAAGACTTAGCATATTCACTCTATGTTCTCAATTTTCACAATTCAGTTCCATAATTCAACTAAAGACCCGCACAAATGGCCCTAAATTCCCTTTTATAGAATAAGGGAACAAAAACAAGCTTCAGGCCAGATGTACACATGTTACATTCTAATTGGACCACTATAAGACATATTCCCTAATTCAGTTATATTTGCATTCTTCAAAATGGAGGGAATATACATAAGATAGAGATTATTTACATTCATTATAAGGAGAAACTTTGCCTTCCAAAAAGCACATATCAAAAAGAATAATCTTCTTCGTTATAGCACATCCACTTCATCAAGCAAGATGACAAAATGATGTAGACCAAAAGTGAATTAGCATCTCAGTCAGCATTCCACATCATCAATAGTTGATACTTTCTTGTGAAACATATATTTTACACATTATAACTTCTAAGGCCAGACCTGTACAATACTTGACCAATTACATGTTTCACATCCATCTTTACCAACCAAATCTTCCAACCAATACCCTTCCCAATTCTTCATATTCTTCATCAGATGGCCAATTGAAATCAATGATTTTATCTAATGTTTTCTTGTAAGGGGAATACTTGGTTATTACAGAGTTAGATTCCTTGTCAAAATCCTCCATAAAGCTGATAATAAACATCAATTTTCCCAAAGTGTCATTAAAGACATTAATATAAAATTCCTTACAAATTTCATTCACCTGGGAGTCAATAACCTCATCCATCTCTCTTTTCCATACTTGCAATGGTTTCAATTAATAATTAGTGAGCTGAATATCTGGCAATGGTGACAAATCTGCCAGATCAGTGAGCTATTAATTCTCTTATCTTTTGCTCCAGTGGGGCTATGTATCCTTGAAATTTTTTCTCACTTAATTCAAACACAAATGTATAGGTTGGAAGCACATTAGGGCACTTATCCTCATGCTGGCTGGCTCCAACTACTATTAACTTTAACCTCTCAGCCCTTGGGATCCACTTGTTCAAGATTGGCATGGCCAACTCCTTATCTCTTTGGGACAACCCTATTGTTCGAATCATCAGGGCGTAATTGTCATGCACACTATTTAGTTTGGCCTAGACCTTCTCACTCAAATGATTCAAGATAGTATGAACAATCTTTGATATATTTTCATACATTGTATCCTTAGCCTTTTCCAACAACTTCTTGTATGTCTCAACTTGCAGAAGAAGTTGATCCCTTGTAGATTCACCAGATGAGAGAGGATTTGATTTGCTCAATTCTTCTACTGAAAGTGACCCTTGTCCCAAACTATATGGAACCATTGCTAAAGTTTGACCTTGAGATGAAGGTTGGGGGGATGCAAATGTTAATGATGGATGTGGATGACTTGAACTGGCCTGGCCTTGTTCTCTTTGCATCTCTCCCCTCTGTTTATAAAATGCTAACTTAGTTTCTAATATTGCTACCCTCTGTTGACTATTATCATACTCACCAAGTAGCTCTTGGTACTTGTTTTTAAAGTCATCCCTTTCAAGGGTAAGATTTTCAACAATTGCTTTAGTAAATCTAGCAACATTAATAGCCATATTAGCTGCTTCCAAAGCTGGGGTATCAACAAACCTCTTCACAAGTAGTTGTCCACTGAAGTCTGATGGCTCGACAAGCACTGGTTTCCTGGATCTAGAGGACAATGACCAGATTGCTAATGCATCCCAATCCTCACTAAATGCAGATCCCCAAAGTGCCATTTCCAACTCTTCTTCTATCTGCACCAGAGGCCTTTCATCCCTCCTTATAGCATCTAAGACAATAGCATCAACAATGCTCCATTCCAGTAGCAGTAGCACACCACACTTCTTTACAAGTTCTTTGCCATCCTGGGCACTAATCTTCTGAAATTCATTTTTCACAATACTCCTCACATTGGCCTGGATGACACTCTCAGGCAACTCTAGATGCAAACTCCTTTCAGTTGCCACCTTCTCTGCATATTTTGTAGCTTTGGATTTCCACCAGAAATCTTTGAATGTAGATGTCTCCACAAAGGAATCATCTTCCATAAACTCCTTACAAGCTTTTATTCTCAAGTCATCTGCAGTATTTAGACCACTGAAGTCAAGCTTTCCCAACCTAAGACTACTTTGTCCTGAACTCGAGGCGATTTCCCCTATAGGGGGAGGCATTCCTTGCTGCATATCCTCATGAGTGATATAGATGTCATCTTCATCTGTATCAGAATATTCGACCACTCCTTTTGCCTCAGTTCTCTGCTTCTTTAGAGGTGGCTGCTCAGGAGGAACAAGAATTTTAGGGGGTGAATCAAGGTCAATTATAGGTAAAGGAACCTGTCTTGGAGGTGGTGGCAGTGCACTCTAAGGAGAATTTTCCTTTGACCTTTCAGAAGTGATAGGGGTTGGCAGGTTTTGGTCTTCATCCATTGCTTTCTTCCTCCTAGAGTAGATTCTCAATTGCTTGGGTGGCTAGTATGTAGGCCTTTCTTCCAATGTCACTGCAGTATCTTCTTCAACCATTCTTGATTTTCCTTTGTCTGTGACTTCACGTTGTTCCCTCAACATACCAACTACATTTTCAGAATTGTCCATAACATGCATGACTTTTCCAAATTCATCAGGTATGTTTGGCAGAGGATCATATTGGGGATCCTTCTTCCATTTTTCTTCTACCATCTTCCTGTAAGAAAGGTATTTAGCTTTCCTTTCATCTTGTTCTTGAAAGCTAAAAATATTCCTAATGACATCTTTAGGTAATCAAAGATATGCATAAAACCACCCAATTTCTTATCTGCTTTCAATTTGGTAATAAATCCCTCATGATCATGATTCCTCGGGCGCATAGTCTCCAACTTATAAGGCACCAACAAATGTACTAATTGCTTCCATGCCCCTTTCACTAGAATATAATCAGTAAATGCTATCCACTCTAGAAACAATGACCCTTTCCTTGTTGTATTAGGTAGATGCACTATCTGTGAAGCTCCTAATTGCCTCATGATTTCAAGGAATCCTATCCTTAAAGGCACCTCTCTTGGAAAGACATATGGATCTAGACCATTGCCGTATACTCTGAAAATTGTTTTTCAGGATATAAAATCAAGTCTCTCCAATTATGACTCAAGTTCAAATTTGGCCTCATCTCCATGGGTCTCAAGAGCTCATGAATTTCTTTGGGAATTCTTAGTGGTTCACATATCAGGGACCTCCTTATTCTTGATGGAAAAGCATTTTTAAACATCACAAAATTGTATTTCTTGTCATCTTTGTCTAGAATTTGGGTCCAACATTGAACATGCAGATCAACACATTCCTCCTTCTTTCTCGAAGTTACATCCTTCTCAAAAAAATTCTGCCCTCTATGCAAGAACATGTGCATGAATAATGAATACCACCAGAACTTTACCCATTGTTTCCCTTCCTTCAACTCAACCAAACCTTTGTGAATATGCTTTGTCAGATAAGTACCATAATCATAGACTATGCTATATGCTGGGTGTTGCAAATGTGTTGCCAAATAGCTGTATTCTTTTTGCAATGTGTCGGGTGGAGAAAACCTGATGATCTGGCACAAGGAATAGACAATCTTTCTAAAATAACTAGCAAAATAGGTCATTGGGAAAGGTTCAAGATCCTTCTCACCAATCTTGATCTTCCTCTTGTGTTTCCCAATGCCAGTCACATCAATATGTAAGGGCAACACCTTTTTCTTGATGAACACCTTGGTATTGTTGTGTTCTCTTCTAATATCATCCATATTTAGGGGAACCATATCCCGACTCCACTCATGCAAGTCAAAAATATCTTCAATCTCCTTCCTGGTTATCCTTACCATATCTACCCCATGAAATGTCTTGACCACCCTAGAAACCGGGTCATACCTTGAGGTGATATCCTTCAAAATATCAACATCCATATACATGTTGGGGACAATTAACTTTCCCATATCTAACCTCTAAGGATTACTGAGAGGAGCTCCAAGGTTCCTGTTCCCGAACCAATGCTGAAAAAGCTACCATCCAGTATAGGGCACTTTGGCATCCTTTATGAAGCATTGTTTGTCCATCACTCCCTCTCTCATAGTAGGGCCATGGAATAAGACCTTTCCTTCCAACTTCTTATTTGTAGAAGAGGGAAGCAGGTCGATTACATCCTGGGAGAGTGTTCTAGACTGGGTTGAAGAGGTGGCAATTTGTACCTTGGGAGCCATGGGTTTTACGTATACCAGGGTTCTAATGGGAAGAATTTTAACTACCAACCTCCTAATTGAAACTTATGACTCAAGATGAGTGCTAATTCTAGATGATTTTATAGGGCTACGACCTTTTTAAAAGATAGAACTAACCCTAATTCAAGGTAAAACAATAAAACACACTCATCTGAAAGAAAATTGAAAGCAAGCCCTAATTCAAAAAAATGAAGAAAAGCATAAAACTACGTTTATCGTACTTACAACTTTCAATTGCAATAAACCCTAATGCCATTCGGGATGAATTCTGCAAATCCTTCTTTCAATTCTTCGTATCGCTCCAGACACGTCTTCAAATCCCAAATTAGCAAGAACTGATCGTGTACACAATTTTTGAAGGCAATTGAATAACTTTATGGGTCACCTCCGCCATTACTGCCCACTCATGTGAAGTGAAATAATTGAAATGGGCATACTTCATAGCTTTGAATGCGCATCGTCGATCTTCAGTTGAGATGGCCTTCTCGAACAACTCAGATCGAGTCAATGACATTTGAATTTACATCGCTGTTCCAACTTAGAAAAATGGCCAATAGAGACATGTCGACTGGACCTTCTTCATGTACTTGTGGGCTCCACCTGCCAGTAGTCGTAGAGCATACGTGAAAGCTTCTTGTGGGCCTCGTTGCTTTTAACGAGCTTGCATCTTACCTCCACGAGCTGGCAGGGAACGGTGGTGATCATCTTTCATCTTTCAACCGTCACCGTCGATTTTAAAACCTCAAGCGTTGGAATGGAACACAACGGCTGGGCCCACATACCCGATCAAACACGTGTCAACATTTCACTGATCTCACAACAATTAAACTACCATCACTTGGGACGTGCGAGCCAGTGGGGAGCGGCTTAGATTAAATCCCACAATTTGGTAACTCTCAAATCTACACATACAATGAAGTTAGTCATAAAAGAGGGCCTTGACTAGGCCGACAAGAGTTTACCCTTGAGATCAATGACTTAGACCCAAATCATTTATGAGCAAAATATTAAAAGCCAACTTTGGAAAAATTAAAACTCTTTGCAACTGGTAGTGACCAAATAACCTAGGCAAAGGGGCTGGTAAGGAATGCATAACGATGGCTCAAAATATAACTTATATTACTGACAACTGGGCCAAAGAAGTCAACAAAAAATTAAAACACTCTAGAATTATACATGAAGCGATTGAGAGCAATGTTACCTAGGTGAAACCCTAAACCGTACCTGAAGGAAATCATGTGACATGTTACTGCCAAGCACAGAAGGACCTCAAAATATCAAGAATTTTGGGGGCTCTATCATAACCTATCATCAATTGTTCCATATTGAGATAGATAAAAAATTGTTAGATAATAGTTGTTGGTTGTGGATGGTGTGGGAATGCTTCATAGAAGCCTCCCTCACAATAAAAATTCTTCATTAAAGCTAGACTATTGCTTATTAAATATGATGCATTAGGTATAAATTGGTTAAGGAGAACTAGCTTTAAGTTTGCCTATTTCAATCCTTCCAGATAGGTGGCATGATTGGTGAGGGTTACACTCAGATAACTCTAAATATCAACCACATTCTTCCATCCCATAGTCAAATTTATTGAGTTTTTAAAGCTTTGATAGACTCATCATTAAATAGTTGGAAATAGTACCATAAAGGAAGTTCTACAATCCTCTATAGCTTGGCTTTGTATTAACCATTCACTTGAAGACCTACCAAAAATAGTGTTAAATAATTTTAGCTTGATGTAAGCTATATCTTGCTAGTAATCACACCTTGGTGTGCAATGGGTACATTAAAGAGGTGTAGAAAGTTAATTAGGGGAAAATTTGTTCTATTTCATGCATACATTTGTGGAGTGGATAAGAGAGAGAGGGATAGAAAGGAGAGGGGGAAAGAGGGAGAGATAGCTCAATAGATAGAGAGGGAGAGAGGGGTGATATAAATAGATGGAGATATAGAGAGGGATAGGGAGATAGAGGTAGAGAGAGGTATAGAGAGAGGGGGAGAGAGATAGGGAGGAAGAGATAGGGAGTGTGTGTGTGTATAAGTGAGAGAGAGATAGAGAGGGAGATAGCTATATAAATATATAGAGAGGGAGGGGAGGGAGGGAGAGAAATAAAGAGGAGATAAAAGTAGAGATATAGAAAGAGGGAGTGATAAGGAGAGAAGGAGAGAAAGGAGGACAGGAAGGAAAGAATGAAAGAGGTGGAGAGAGGATAAATAGAGGGAGGAAATGAGAGATAACATAGAGGGAAAGGAGACAATGGAAGATAACATGGAAATGGTAGGAAGAGTGGATAGATGGATGGAAGAGATGGAGAATGGTTAAAAGAGACAACATAACTAGACATAGGAGGGAGGAGGAGGATGGTTGCAGATAGAGGGGGGAAGAGGAAAAATAAAAGGAGGGTGGATAGAGGACAAGTAATAGAGAGAGAGGGAGACAGAGAGAGGCCAGAGAGATAAAGATATAGAAAAGGAGGAAATGAGAGAGATATATAGAGATAGATAGGGGAGGCATGGAGAGAAGGAAGGGACAGGAGAAAGGGACATGGAGTGGAGATGGAGATAGATAGAAAGAGAGAGATAAAGAGATGGATATAGTGGAGAGGAAAGAGGTAGAGAGGGATATATATAGAAAGAGAGAGGGGTAGAGGGAGGTATATATAGAGAGGTAGAGGTATATATATAGAGAGCTAATTTCTATTATAGAATCTATTGTATAATAATAAATATAACTATAATATTATTTTAAAAATGAATTTAGTATTTTATATATAGTAATGATACAATTTATATTATACTACACATTAATTATATATGACATTATATTTATATTTATTAATTTTATTATAAAATATAGTATATAATTATAAATATAATTATAATAATAATTAAAAAATATATTTACATCATGTAAATTATAAGATATAATAATATAAATCATATTATATGAAATATTATTTGGGTTCATAGAACTCTTAATAAAAACCTGAAAATCCTAACATCCACATAATTTTTCTTTATTTGGATCAATCGAAGAAGGAAAAACCCAAGTACGAACTTGAAAACATATTCTACACATATTAGGTCATGCTATATTTTATATAATATAAATTCATTTTTAAAACAATATTATAGTTATATTTATAATTATATATTATAATTTATAATATAAATTATTAAATATAATATGTAATTAATGTATAGTATTTTTTAAATAGTATATATTAAATTATATATAATATAATTATATTTAGCATTATAAATATAAAATAATAAAATAAATTGTAATATATAATTTTCTTTTCTTCAACTACCTAACAAAAATATAAAAAATAGATTAAAATATAATTTATGTTATAATGCCCTATCAATAAAAATACACATTAAAAACCATATTCTCCATTTCAAACAAAATGATAATATTGAAATAGAGAGTTTTGAAGCTACACTTTCAAAATTCTACACTAGATAACTAGTGCAAAGACCCACAAACTAAAAATAACAAAGCAAATCTTTACTTGTGTAGAAAAGCTTGATAAAGCTGCTAGATATCAATTCAAGTAAAAAATCATATTTTTCATTCATCTCATTTGTCGCTTCTAACGCCAGTGATAATTTATGAAACATGGTGATAAAAATCCTCATCCGTTTTAATAACTGTTGCTTAAAAATGTTGAATGAAATAATGATGAACAAAAAAACCAACAAATTTAAATAGAAAAAAAAAAGAACGAATGATATTTTTTGAATCATCTTGTGTCCTCTTCAATTCTCAATGATTGATTTCAAAAAATAGGTTGTCCATTTCAAATAGGGAATGCCTTTGATGTAATAATAATTTCACTCAAAGTTTTAGGGCCATCTTGAGATGATACTCAACCTTGAAATAGGCTCCACTAATAGAATGTCCTTACTATTTTGAGTATCACCTCTACATTTATTTGAAGAGAGAAACACTAGGAAAATAACAAGGAGAAACATATAATCCATTACTCCTCAAACACAAATTTGAATAAAGGATATTGATAGCCATACAATATGTTATTAGTTACTTTTATAGAGTCAATAAATTAAAATCAGTGAAATCACAAGTGTACAAGCTCATGCATGTTTCTCTATTAGGTAATCATCTCTTGATCATGTTAATTGCTAGATTACAACTACTTCCATTGACTTGACCATAATTCATAAAATTAAACAAATTGCAATGTTTAAACAAACTCATCATTTTAGATATTTTATTTGATGATTTTTTTAATTTAGTGTAAACAAGGTTTGATGGAGTTATTCTAACACATTTGGTTTGATGCAACCTCAAATACCTTTATCCTACTCTTATCTTCATTTTTTCATTTGATCCAATCTATCATGTTGGAAAAAATAATATGTATTATATCTTTCTTATCTAGAGTCATTTACCTTAAAATATTTTTATGGTAAAAAATTTATGAAAACTTTTTTTTTATCCTTGTTAGCAACTTTGAAGGTTTTGAGAACCTTAAAAAATGTCGAAAAGCTTTATTTATTTAAAAAGAGAGTTTCTTGTTTCTTGTTCCATTTTGGATTGGGGTTTTAAGGACTATGGAGAACCATGTTGTTAGAGGTTAGGAAGGTTATGATAACAAAAAAAATTCCAACACAAAGAAAATACTAAAAACCCATTAAAGGTTTAAGAGTTTTTAATAACCAAGCAAAGTGTCAATGAGTTGTATGAAGAGACCTTGTCAACAATTAGAGGAGTTCTATGAATCATAGGAAACATTGTTGAAGGCTTGTAAAGAAATTGTGGCTAGATTTTAAAAGGTTTCAATAACCAATGAATGTTTTGAAAGGTTTTGTGAAGGATCTAAAGGTCTAACAAAGAATTATAAGGACTTTAAACTTGAAAGCCTTGAGAATTTTTATAATTTAGCAATAAGGAACAAACAATATTTGAATCAGTAAGGCATATGTTGACCAAAATTTTGGAAATAAATTGATCAAAATTACAAGTAATGGCTAGCTCTAATTGAGGACAAGGGTATTATGGACAAAGTAGGAAACTAGAATTTCAAGCAAGGGTTAATGCCTTATCCATTAGGCCATAGAGTTAATGAGAAAAAGGAAAAAGAAAAGGAACATGGGTCAAAAGAGAAAAATGAAAATAGGAAAAGTAAACAATGAAAGACCAAAATTGGGAAAGGGAAGAACACAATAAGGAAAACATGGAAAAACTAAAGTACAAATATGGGGGATTAGCCTATTTCACTATTTATAGGATATAAGCTATTTCCTATTATAAGGAAGGGGCAAAGGTGCACCATCAAGATGTGATGAATAGAAGGAAAATTTATCACAAAACTTCCTAATCTAGGAAGGACCTCTCCATAGTGAATCTAATTTGTTGTGGATTCCCTTTTGTTCTTCCCTCTTGTCCTAGAGTAAAACAAAATCTCCAACCATGAAGTCTCTTGCTTTGATTTTCTTGTCAAAATTTATCTTCACCTTTGTTTGGTGGTCTATGATTTTTTCAACTACAACATAT
>VDFB02281492.1:165824402-165972494 GCA_007258455.2 Sequoia sempervirens | reverse complement strand
TGATGGGGTAGTCATTGTAGAGTTCATTTACTGGGCATAGTGGGTCATACCTAAGGCAGCAGTAGCAATAAGGGTACCAATGGCTGTTGAGCTTGCAGAAAGAGAGGCGAGGAGAGATTAGGCAGTGGCGGCTGGTGTCAGGGTTTGCAGAGGCGTTAAGATAAATGGCCCTATCTGGGCGAAATGGGGGAAACCCTCAGCTATCATTGTAGCAGAGGTGGAAAAGGAAGGGCCAACAGTTGCAGTGAGGGACACTGTGGAGATAGCAAAGGATACTAAAGATTAAGAAGTAAGAAAAGAAGGAGAAAACATTACCTGCTGACTGGATGATGGCGGTTCTTCGCTTGTTGCTGGCTCCTCACTTACTTCAAACTCTTGACTTGTTGTGAGCACCTAGCTTGCAGTGGGTTCTTGTCAACTTTCTCCCATAATAGCTTTTGTGCACTATCGTTTAGCGGTCGGGGAGTTCCCCGTCTTTACAATCTTTGGTCGTTGTTGTTGGGACACTCTTGTTGTTTTTGAGGCCCAGGTGAGTGTCTACGAGGCTCTTGATATATTCAATCACACATTTGAAGTGACATAGGTAGGCTTCCCTATGGACTTTCTCATTTGTTGAGCGGAAGACGTCGATGTCTCGGCTTCCTCTTTTTCCTGCTCTTCGAATTCTTCATTGGAGTCATTACCCTCACTAGCGCTTGGGTCAGAATCCAGATGCTCATCATCCCACAACTTATCAAATTGTTCATCATCCTTCACACTACCATAAGGGGCATCAAGTTTTTTTGTCTCTTGGTGATACACCCAGAAGAATTTGATTCTTTCCACACTCCATTCTTCTTCTTTTCTTAACTTATTGAACAGGGTGGATCCCATTTTGCGCTTCTCATCATAATCTGCCACAACGAAGTAGAACTTATTCCATGGTGGTCTACTATCATCTGTAGGAATGTGGATTAGGTCAACCAATAATTCATCTTCATCCTCCAGCGGGTTGTGCCACTTTTCCCAGTAAGGTCGAGAATTGTGAATTACTTTGATATGCTCATATGGTAGATCATTGAAAGGGTTGTAACTCCATTTGTCACAGATCATTACCAACCCCAGATGAGCCAACTTATCTTACAACAGCGGGTGTGTCTACTTCTTTTTCATGGCCACTGTTTTGAATCTTATTGGATAGGTGAAAAATCCCTTCCTCTTGGCTTTTCCTTCGCATAAGGTAACATCAATAATGCATGCCTATCGGAACATTTCAAGGGATAGCACTTGATTTGTAACGGATGCCAAAAGGAGGAATGGTTCTTTGGTGAAGCCTTGCATCTGGATGAATGTGAAATCTGCTCTAAAAAACCAGTCATATCTGGGAATGAAGTTTTGCATATACCCTATTTGCACCTTAGTGAATCGGTTAATACCATCCTCTCCTTGCAAATCTTGCAAAATAGGAGTCAAGAAATAATCTAAAAGTGCATAATAGCCAAAAGTGGAAGAGAGGAGAGGATTCTAGATAGAAATCGACTTCCTTCTATTCCTTTCATCAAAAATAGCCAACTTCACACGCTTATTAAAGAAATCAGGGTTTTGATGCAAAAACATATGGGCAAGAAAGGAAGGAAACCTAAACTTTCGTTCAGTTTGGTAATCCTTTATTTGCCTTATCATTTCCTCAACGAGGTATTCTACAAAATCACATCAAAAGAAAGAGTATTGCCTGTGAAACTGGAATCTCGGGCCCAGCTGCAATGCATGCACTTCCTTGTTGATGTCTAGACCGCAAACAAATGCCAACATTGAAAAGGCCTCTTGCAAGTCTGTGTCGAAAGCACTATGCTACGTCGGGATCTTTGGTGGCTTCTGGTGGTCTGCCTCAATCCTTTTGGTTTATTTGTTATAAAAGTCTAGAGCCTTTTCCCTTCCTTTCCATATATTTTCCCACTTTGTAGGAGTGAATATCTCTATTTTTTCTTCTCTGCAACTTTGATTAGGAATGCACAGCATATTCCAAATAGCTCTCGGGCTAATATTAACCTTCACAGTCTGGCCCTCAATAATGTTGGTGCTCAGGTTGAAATGTTTGATGGTCACATCGACTAATTTTGGGCAATAGTGAATAGATGAGACCATATATTGTGGGAGCCCACTAAGCCATACCTTCTGTGTCATTGACGACGAGTGTTTGGATACCTTCATCCTTTCGCAGGTCACTTCCCTCAAAGACTTAGGGTTATTTGCAAGATTGGGATCATGAATATTATCCCAGTCCTCCTTGATTAGGGCCTGGTTTCTATAGTTTTTGGGCTTTTCCAGTTCCTATGTGTTCGCCCACTTTGGCTTGTCTAAAATACTAGGCATGGCATAAGAAATGTAGTCGAAGACATTGACGGCTTATCTTGCTCACGTAGCTTTAAATAAGTTTCGCGTTTCCTCCCCTTGTGCCTCTTTCTGTGAACTTTCTTCCATTTTCTCTTTGCGAGGAGCTTCTACTTAGCTTGAACTTCTCTACAATTTTACCTTAGCTCTGGTTGTGCACTAGAAATTTCTTTCACTCTAAGTAGCGTATTTGAAAAATCCTTTTAAGTGCCTAAACATTTCGCATGCAACACTTAGCTATTTTTTCTCAAGGTGGTAGACGAGAGTTACCTTTTTTTGCATTTAATTTGGCATATACCACCAACCTTTTGGCTTGTGCAAAATGAATCACTTGCCATTTTGAAATGACAAGAATTCATAATTACAATTAGCAACCATGTTGTACAACTCGATTTCCTTAGAACTTGAGCTGATGATTTGCTAGCAGCTTAAGCGTTCATATGTGTTGGCAATTAATATCCCAAAAGGAATGATTAAGCCAAAGATGCGATCAGTGTTTGAAAAGATATGAACTCAGCCTTGGAATTCACAAAACACCTGGAGAATGACACCTCGGTATTTGGCCATGCATAACACCGTTGATTACTGCCAACAACTTATACTAATTAATTAGCCCTTATTAGCTTTGCACACAGCAAGCCGTACTCAACAGATGCAGTTGGGTGAGAAATTCAAGCAAGCCCTGGCACGAATTTTAAGTTGGTACTTGATTAGCATCACGTTTATGGTAAGCAAATTACCATGCATTTCCTCACTTTTTCTATAAATAGGCACCTAGGCAGTAGCGAAATCACACTTAACGATTTGAGCATAGTTGGTAATAGGTAATTGGCTTAACAGTTTACCGTTAGCAATTGTGTAGTATTTTCATAGGCTAGACTTAGGCAGTTTGTAGAGATAGTTCTAAGATAGTTGCAGAGCGCATGTCAGCATGAATACCCCAATTAGGCTAGTTTCTCATAAGTCTCAGACGAAATTTTAGGCAAGATTTCAATTAGGTGCCTGAAAAGGATGATAAAGAATAAACAATCATTGGCTATCATAGCCATGAAATGGGTTTTGGGACGTGATTTCCTTGAATACGAGGATAAATACTGAGTTAACATTAATGTGTGCTCACACTTTATTGCCTCTATACTTGATATTGCAATTCCCAAGCCACTGGTTATGCATCTGGTTAAAGAATTTTTTCCAAAGAATTACCTGAACGACCTCAGAGAGGTAGTGGCGAATGTTGCATTCTGTGGAGGCATTCCAACCGCAAGCGACCTCAGGAGATTCATTGAAGAGGACGCAGTCGTACCATGGCTACCGTTCCTAAGTGGCTTTCGCCTCTAGTCGCAAAATGAGCACCATCAAAGGGTCACTCATGCCTGTCACTTCCTCTTCCGCATATACAATGTTGTGCCATTCTATGATATTGACTGGTACACGAATTTCAAGAACCTAGTGTTCCCTCCGTTGCTGGCCATTGCTCCCATGAATGATATTGTTGCTCCTGATGTTGCCCCCATCGACGAAGAAATTGTGGATGTTGTTGTTGATGCGTCTATTACTGCCACCCATGTCGTGGATTGAAGACCTCCCTATTACTTTCTTTTTGCTTTTAAAAACTCATATCAATCAGTCTATTTTTTGTATATACGCCTTAAAAAAAGATTTACCATAGAATATATGAAAAGGAAGTAGAATATAGCTATATACTTTAGAAGTGTGGCCCTTGAGCCATTTTGGCAATGTAAATACTAAAGCATATATATATAATGAAAATATAGCTTTATATAATCATCTCATTTTATTTTCCTCTAGATTCTGCAATATGGGTTATCTTTTCTTTTTCAGCATATATGTGTTCAATTCAATTCTACATGTGGGTGTTTGATTCTTTCTGTCTTTTGAGCTATGAATTTATTTTCCCTGCTCTCTGCAATAATGGGTTACTTGTTTTCCTTTGCCTCGAACCATAAAATAAATTAAAAAAAAACCGGCCAACAAAAACAAAAGGGAAGGAAAGAAAAAAACACTATAAACATATTTACATCGGTAGGATATATAAGCTTAATTAAATAATTTAAGGTGAATTCCTTTGACCGGAATTCCCAGTGCTTCTTTTTCCATGTCTTCTAACTCAAATGCATTATGTTCCTTGCATTGAATTATTTTGAATGAGTCTTCTCAAAGGCTGTTAAACTTCCCGTGCTGACCTGGCTTCACAGCCTTTTCATTAAAATTTAGCACTAAGTCTCTGCACTTTAGACCTTGGTCAGATGCTTTCTTGTCAAACCACCGTTTAACCACCTATTGGCGGTTAGTCATGGCTATTAGGGACTTTTCTCTTTTCTCTTGCACTTCCAACAACTCGGCTAGCCACACCTCCATTGCGCCGTTTTGTTACACCTCGAGAGATTTTAGCAATTGCAGCGCTAGAATCTCCATGGAGATAGGAAATAGCGCCTCTTTTCCATATACTAGCTCATACGTCGAAGTCTTGAGGACTTGCTTAGGAGTTATGTGATCTGCCTAGAGCGTTGCTCAAAGGTTTTTATGCCATTCCCTTTAGTGCTCCAACCCAATCCTTTTGAGGAGTCAAACCAGATTCTTGTTCGTCAAATTGGCTAAGTCGTTCCCCTGCGGGTAGTAGTTTGATGATGTTTTAAGGAATATGTCATGCGTGAGTTTGAATTGACATACCTTAGAGCCTAGTAAATCTTTGGCGTTGTTGGAGATGATGGTTTTGGGTGGGTCGAATCTCGTCACCAGTTCCTCAAAGAAGTCCACTATCTCTGCCTCTTTCGCATTCTTCAGTGGTACGGCTTTGGTCCACCTAGTAAAGTAGTATGTTGCCATCATAATCCATTTATTTCTTGTGCTAGAGGTGGGATTCATCATTCTGATGAAATCAAGACCCTATTGTGCAAATGGATCATCAACTACTATCGGGTTGAGGGGCATAGCATAATTTTTCCTTCTCCTTGCGAAGAATTGGCATTCCTTGCAAGTTTTAACCAAGGAATATGAGATGTTAAACAACGTGGGCCAAAAGTACCCAGTGCACATGATTTTGATGGCGGTGGTCTTTGCAGAGAAATGCTTGCCCATGAGACTGCTATGGAAAGTGTTGAGGATCCCTTTTGCTTGCTCTGTGGTAACACACCACAATAGAACACCATTGAAGTTCCTCTTGAAAAGAACTCCTTCAATGAGTGCATATATGTTGTTCTGCAATCAGTAGAATCTTCTCTTCTGAGAAGGAAGGCTTGGCGGCTATTTTCATGTGTGCATAAACCTCACTCTGTCCACCAGCCAACAACCTTCAAACTCTGACTCGTTCGTTAGGAATACCTCCGGCTACTCTTCTTCGGTGACCATTTCTTCATCGTGCACAAGATATTCGCACAGTCCTCTTCCTCGAATGTTCTTTTTAGGCTTGACCTCAATGTCATATTCAAAGATATTGGTGATCTAATTGGCTCTTTTCTTGGTGATTTCTCCTTCCATGATGTATTCACGTACATTGGAATGCACAACATAAACAATCACCTTATTGCAAGATATTAGGTGGCAAAACTTCTTGAGTCCCTTTACTATTGCAAACACTTGCCTCTCTACAAAGTTGTAGTTTGTCTCATATTCCTTCAGGGTCTGGGAGTGAAATGCTATCAGATGTTCTTCTTTGCCCTCATCATCTTTTTGAGTTAAGACAGTAGCAATGCTTGACTTGCTACTGAATACATACATTATGAAGTCCTTTGATAAGTCTGGGTTGACCAGCACAGGAGTGGAGGAAATAGCATCCTTGACTTTCTCAAAGGCTTCTCTGGCTTCTTTTGTCCATTTAAATGTCTGATCCTTTTTCAACATCAAGGTGATTGGCCTAATTATTCTTGCAAAGTCAAAAATAAATTTTCTAACAAAATTTACCTTTCCCAAGAAGGACTAGACGCCTTTCTTGTTGACCGAAAGGGGAAGCTCTTTGATTGCTTTCACCCACTCGAGATCAATTGAAATTCCTTCTTTGGACACTATGTGCCCCAATAGCTTTCCTTGCGGTACTTCAAAGACACATTTTTTTGGGTTCAAGGATATCCCGAACTCCTGGAATTTCTTAAAAACCATTTCAAGGTGATCAAAATGATCATCCTTGGACTTGGAGAACACTGTCAAATCATCCAAATAGATTAGGATAATCTTGTTGATCAGTTCACTAAAAGCGATTTCCATTGCCCGCTGGAAAGTGGCTCTTGCATTTAAGAGGTCGAACGACATCTTAGCGAATGCGAACATTCCCCACTTGGTAGTGAACATTGTCTTATGTTGTCCTCCTCTTTCACCCAGATCTGATTGTAACTAGAGAAGCCATCTAACAGGGAAAACATCTCTGATCCTACCACTATCTGCAGGATTGACTCCATTGAAGGTAGCGGGTAATGATCCTTCAGGGATGCTTTGTTTAGGTCTCGAAAGTCCACACATAGATGGATATCTACATTCTTCTTTTAGATCAGGACTAGATTGGATACCCACGTGCTATGCTTGATTGAGAAGACAATCTACAACTGGATTAGCTTTGTTAATTCTTGCGCCATTAGCGCTTCACTCTTGGGATTCACTAGCCTCTGTTTAAATGGAAAACTGGTTTTGTGCCTTTCGCCAGCTCTTTTGTATGTTGGATGATATCAAGATCATATCCCCTGAGGTCATCATATGACTAGGCCACCACTCCTTCATATATTTCGCAAAAGTTGATGAGCCTTTCTTTATCATAATGTGGGACATCTTTCCCGACTTTGAGCTTCCTCCCATCTTTGACCTGAAGATCCGCATAGTCACCTTTGTTTGCTACAAACTTCCTCTTATCGTTTCTTGCATCGTCACAATCAAAAAAAAATTGAGAGTGACCAATCCCTTTGGAAGCTTGTTGGATTTTGGTTGAATGATTTGTCCTTCATAAGCTTCGGCGATCTTCAGTTGGAGTTGGTCAGCAAATTCTCCTGACTGTTGGATGAATGAGGCAATGTGTTCATCATTGTCGAACACTTGCCAGCTTTGGTCATTGTCTTGAATGGTTGGTCGGGCTATCACTTGTACAAAGTGTTTATTGTGAATGGGGTCGGAAGCAGGATCAAACTGGGATTTGATTGCTGCCATGCGATTCGCATCTGTATTTTGTTCTCTAGGCACTGTTTGAATGTTGAAGGCTTCAAAGCCTTCAATCAGATCCCAAACTTGGTGTCTATAGGATCACACGCGAACATTCTTGGCCACGTAAATTCCCCAAACTTGATTGACTACTAGTTCAGAATCTCTGAACACCATTAGATGTATGATGCCCATTTGCTCTGCAAGGCTTAAACCTTACACCAATCCTTCATATTCAGCTTCATTGTTCGAGCAAACAAATTGGAAGTGGAAATACCTCAGTGTCTTTTCATTGTGTGGGGATATTAAACATATCTCGACTCTTGTGCCAACCTTGCACCTTGCTTCGTCGAAGTGAAGCATCCATAGCTCCGAAGCTTGACCGCTCTTAGGTTATTTGACGACCTTTAGGAGTACTTGATCTTCATCGTAGATGACATAGGTGCCCAACCCGGTAGCATGGTAGTTTCCAAACGGATCAATATCTATATGTTCGTTCAAGAGAACATCTTCTTGATCGGTCAGATTTTCGATCACTTTTTCATCTTCCAATAGCTCAATGCAATACATTTCTTGTTTGGTGATAGAGGTATGAGTGGCCTCAAATTTGATCATGGCTTCATCGGCCACATGTTCTGAATGCAGAGCTTCGGATAATATCTTCATTTTAGCTCCATGCTTGGTCCTTAGGATCAAATGTGACCAGTCCAAAGAAAGATACCCGCCTATTTTTTAAGTAAACTCCCAAAATAGGCAGAGACCAAACATAGGGGGGACATCTATGATCACAGTGTCTTGCAAGACTGTGATACTGGGGCAAGCGAACAAAGTCAATGGGAGGTCTTTGATGAGGCCTACAGTATCAACTTTATTCCCATCAAGTTGCATAACCCCCCTCTTTAAAGGCTCATAGCTAAGTCCTAAGGCTTCAGCTATCTATTTCAGCATAACTGTGGTGCTAGCACGGAAGTCAATCATGGAATTATGTAATAATTTCTCCCCTATAATGAGAGTTAAGAAGAAGGGTTTAGACTTCAGCTTATCTCTTACCTCAGTAGGGGCTTCCATTGTGCTATTTGTGAGAACTTTGGCAAGAGGTGATTGATCAACAACCTTTCCTTTGAGCGATTGCTCCTTTGGTTCAATGATTGGATCCTCCCGAAGAGCCTTCTATAGTAATGTCTTATGTTCCAGAATGGCTAAGATATCCCATAGAGACACATTGACGGATGATTTTTTCAATTATTCCACCACATTGAACAATGGTGGATTCAGAGGTTTTTGCTCCTTAGCTCTTGTTATAACAATTTCCCTTCGCGGCGGACATTGTGGCACCACTACGAAGGTACTAAGCGTTTGGTCGGAAGCTCTTTTAGGCTACGGACTGACTAGTTGCGGGACAACTAGTTCACCCATGAATCTTCTCTTTGAGCGAGTGTTGTAATCAGACTGTACTTGTGGTGTTTTAGTTGTGGATGCATCATTAGTGAACACTGCCTCTTCCTCTTCCATCCATGAGAAGAGCGTATGGTCAGGAGCAATGTTCGCTTCTTGCTCCAGTGACATCCCTTGCATTTGTGCGATGAGCACCGCATTGTCCATTTGTGAAGAGGTATACACATAACCTCCTTGGTCTGATGTCACGCCTTAGCTGCGCTACTTTGCCACCTTTTGTTGTAGGTTATCACGCGAGCAGTTTTGGGGCATATGTGAGTCACTGCAAGGGAAGCACCAGGGGTTGGTGTCATCAATTAAATTATTTTTCCCCGTTGTCAGCTCTCTACTCGAGCTTAGGTTAGCACTCTGCAACAAAGAAGACACTGATACTATTTGTTTTTTTGTTTGTGCCTGTGGATTCGTGCAAGCGCCCCCTTGGAATTGGTTATGTTGATAAGAAGGTCTCCCACCTTGATAATTTTGATAGCTCGACTTCAGAGGGGCAGCCCAATTCCATTTGATGACAATTATTTCATTGACAATAGTCCGCAACATTTCTTTGAACTTGCTCATCTCTTCCTTCGAAGAGCCAAATGTAGAAGCAACGTTTTGTGGTGCATTCAGATATGTGTACATATATTGAGGAGGATTCAGCGTGCTGGCAGAATGCATCTCCTTAGCAGGAACCGATATTTCTGAAAATATAGGAATGATGGGTCGGGGTGGCAACTTCCCGACATCTATCAAATTGTTCTTTGCCTTGACAACAACATTGTAGGCACCCGGTAGTGTGGTCCCGCCCAAAGACTGGATCATCATGGAGATGTTGGGGTTGATAGATTTCAAGTAGAACATGAACACCAGCTCGGGCGGTGAGGGGATATCAACTTGAATTCTCTGCCAGCTTGTACGGAATCAGGCATTGAAGTCAGTCATGGCTTCGTGTGGGGCTCACTTTATGGTAGACAATTGATAATATAGCGAGGACTGGTCTCCTTCATTCAAAAATATTTGATAGAAAGGATCTCCAAGATCATCCCAAGTATTGATAGTGTTTGCTTGCAGTGTCTGGTACCAATCTAGTGCCTTGCCTCTGAAAGAGGCGGCGAGCAACCTTAGTGCTATATTTTGGTTTGTAGCACTGTGTACTAGACATACATCTACAACATCTTGTAGATGTTCGAATGGTGTTCTTGAGCCATCTCCGGTGAATTTAGGTATAGTTTTTAGGGCCGAGACCGAGATAGCGGCCCAAATGGTAGGCGCTACTAGTGCAACAAGAGTACTTACAGTGTCCCATGCCACATAATTTTTTTTAGCAGTAGGCAACATGGCTAGCGGAAAGGGCAGAGGAAGCAGAATGTTCACTAATTGGGTCGTGGGTTGTACTATCCCTAATGGTGGCACCAATAAACCAGGGTTATTTATTGTTTGGGATCTAGTTATAGGCCGATGGCTCATACGCCCTTTTTGAATTTAGACTCATTGAAGCGGTCCCACCAGGCGTGCCAGGAAAAAGAAAAATTGTTGATGCCAAAAATCGGCAAGGTAACAACCCTCTGTGGGAAACTCAATTTATGGGGGACCTATTGCGCTAAACTGAGTGACCTTCGAGTGTTTAAAGAAGTCAACTTCTTCTGTAATTGGGGTTTGGAAAGGGAAAAGGAAGCAGATATATACAAATAAAGGATCTAACTTAGGCGATGTGCCAAAATTTAGATAAAAG
This sequence comes from Sequoia sempervirens, assembly GCA_007258455.2. Classification (NCBI taxonomy): domain Eukaryota; kingdom Viridiplantae; phylum Streptophyta; class Pinopsida; order Cupressales; family Cupressaceae; genus Sequoia; species Sequoia sempervirens. The sequence goes on along the minus strand of VDFB02281492.1, from coordinate 165,961,822 downwards.
GCACGATAAATCTATCTTTTGGATATAATCTAATGGCTTGTTCAGCAATTTGCTATGTCCTAAAATGATAGAAATTAAAGATTGAAGCATGAACAGTGCATTCAATGACATAAAATAATTTTCACACCCATTCATTGAAAAGAGGAGTCAAAAGACATGATCTAAACTAGCAAACTTGCATTAAAATTATAGAAGTTCTACAAATGAACCATTCAAACAATAATGGCACAGTATAAAGTTAATCAAATAGCTTAAGAAAAACAGAAAAGCCAAACAATGGCATAGTCTGTGAGTCTTTCTACATTAATCTAATAACAATAAAAAGGCCTAGTGTCTTTCTAAAATTCTGTATTTTTTGCAATTCTCTAACTCGTGGAATGCCTCCTGAGAAGCAAAGAGCAGTATATATAGTGAGCATTCCAACCGCCTAGCGATCAATAACTAAAATATTTGGTATCCTGAGCAATAATGTAGTAGCAATGATTCCCCTTGACTGTTGTAACAAAAAAATATTCGGGCCATAGCATGTGGTCGCTCCCCATCCAGGTGCATCTCCTACGAATGATGGCAGTGGTCCCGGTATAGTCTCGTGCAAACAAGTGTCGCCACCCAGTATAGGCGGTTAGAACACACGGTAGCATATCGTAGCCCATAGTTTGCTCCATCCTTTTCTTTGAACAAGTACTCACTAAAGAGACGCGTGGAAGCATTTCGCAGCCCGTGGTTCATTCCTCCTCCTTGTTGTTGAAGGCTTGCACTAGGAAGACACGTGGAAGCATTATTTTTCATTAGCGTTGACTATGGGGTCCACTAAAGCATATGCGGATGAAGGCTACATGGCACACGGTCAGGGGCTTGACTCAAAAGTGAAGGGAAGCATCCTTTAAGCATGTGCGGCGATGACACATGGAAACATGGCGAGGGTCATTTGAAAAGTGAAGGGAAGAATCCCTTCAGAGAGCATTGAGTGGAACCATGGCGGAGGTCGGTGGTCATTTATCAAAAAGGGTCAATGATGTTTATTTGAGACATGGGCCGGTACTTAGCAAAAAACAAAACTCAAAGGGAGCTTGATAAATTTTATATTCACAGGTAACTAGTGGAAAATTTCCAAACGGACAATTATCACTTATGCCCATAGGAAAAATCATTGTCTCTAAAACATTATCAACCAAATAATAATTTTGCAAGAAATTATTAATAATAGTGTCTTTTGATATATCCTCAAATTCCCTACTTTGATCTATTGTAAAAATAGGTAAAGACTCTTCTAAATCACTATCGATCCATAATGGATCCTTAGTTTCCAACAATGGTTGTGTTGGAGGGTACAACATCAGTTGTTTAGTTTTCTCCCCATTCAAAATCATCATGTTACCAAACCTGCAATTAATGAAAGCAATAGTAGTGGCTAACCAAGGTCTTCCTAAAATTAAGGGATACCCCCCAACTTAATCTTTGGTTGCAAAATCATGAAATATGTCGGATACACCCAAGTCTTGATAGAAATAATGGTGTCTTCAATCATACTTCCTAGTTTTACAAGGGAGTGATTAGCCATTTGTAAGACCATTGGAGTAGGTCTTAGTCCTTGAAGGGCTAGTCTCTCCTTAGTCTCATTAGTCATTACATTTGTAGCCACTCCTAGATCCACAAGTGTGTTTGGAATGACTACATCACTAATACGTACCTTTATCATTAGACTCCCTGGATCTGTATACTTAGGGACCAAGATCCTCCCCAACATCAAATCCACTAATTGTCCACTAATCTGTTATTTTCTCCCACAAAGTTCCTTGACTACTTTGGTTTACACTGGAACATCTCAAATAGCCTGCAACAAAGGAATTTTAATGTTAACATTACATAACTCATTAATAAAATCAAAATCTGATTGAGATGTTTCTGGTGGTTTTGGTTGCTCTTGCAACCTATCAGGAAATGGGGGCCTTGGTTGCTCTTCTTTTGCTTCAACTGGAGGATCCTCTACTTCTGTGATAGTTGCCCCTTGGAGATTCTTTATTGACCTTAGGTGTACACCATCAGTTTCCAATGCATTGATAGGATAAGTCATAAATCATGCCACTTCATTGTTATAAACTGGTTGAGCCACCTTATTATTCAGATTAGGTGATGGTTGTGTGGGCATAGGCGTGGCTTTCGGAGGTTGAGTTGAACTAGATGGTTGATTAGATGATGATGGAACAGGTGGCAGGAGTTGTTGGGATTGTTGATAGGGATTTATTGCTAGAGGTGGTGGATATGGAGGGAATGATTGGTATTGTGGGCATTCTGGTGGTGTTGCTCACCATGATTGTGGAGCATGGGGATATTGTTGAGTCCATTGTGCATAGTATGGAGGTTGTTTCCAACCTCCATACCATCCAAGTTCGTTTGGGAAAGAACTTTATTGAAAAGTACTTTGGGGTGTTGCTTGATAATAGATTGGGGGCATTGCTCTTGGTTGCCAAGGCCTTCGTTGGGCCATGAATTAAATGGGATCATCTATGTATTCTACCTCAATCATACCTATAGGAAGAGGTTTTACAATAGTGTCCCTACTTGCTTCCTCTAGAGAAGATATTTTTGTTTTGTTATATGGATATTCTTCACCGCTATGCCTTTTTCAACAAACATGACAAAAGACGACTAAGGATCTTTTTGCCTCCTCCTACTTCCTTCGTGTATACAAAGTATCTATCTACTTACCCATATGGCTAAGTAGGTTGGTCTTAAGATCTTCGAGTAATGTACCCAATTCTCGTTTTATAACTCCATATGTCCCTCTGGAAGAAACATGATTCCCTACATACCACCTAGGTGAGCGAGTAGACCTTGAATAGTTCTTGCACACATCACAAATATCATCAAACCTCATTTTAGAAATATCACCTCCCCCCATTAGATTTAAAGTATCCAAAAAATCATCTCTAATTCCCCTAAGGAAAAGTATTTTTACAGTGTCATGGTTCAACCTTGTGTCTGGTTCTTTGTAGACAAAATAGGAAATGTTCCAAATAATCTTCTAAAGTTTCTTCCTCATGTTGCATGATGCGAAATATCTCATCTCATATTTCTTTAGTCCTACAGTATTCTTGGTATTTCTCCAAGAATTTGTTCTTCATATCGTCCCAACTATGAATTATTTCTCGTCCTAGTCCCATAAACCAATTTAATGTTGCATCCTTTAGAGTAGCCAGAATTTTTTTTAGCTTTTGTGCCTCGGTATGATAATCATAGTTGTGACATAAAATGTCAAATTCAAAAAGGAACATATCGGGTTTTCCATAGAAAGACCTCAAAAGATGGGAAAATTTGAGTGCAAAATGTTCTTCATAAGGACATCCTCTTTTGGATGTGCAATGGGAAATTCAAAAGTAATTGGGTTGTTGTTGGCCAATGCCCTTTCATTGATGTTGAATCTCGCATTGTTGTTATTGTTGTTGTTGTTGTCGTTATCCATGGTTCCAAGTGCCCAAGGGGTATAGATAATCTTAGTTGGCTTAAGGTCTCTTAGGGTTGGACCATTTTGAAGTTTGTACGATTCTTGAAATAATTTAGAAACCATTTTGTACAGTTATTCTAAGGACTCTTGACAGGTATTGGGGTCTCAACAATAGTATCTACTCAATAACACACTTTTTGATGTCTAGTTCGACTAACTCTTTCTTAGGTGATGTGTGCACAACTAATGGTTTTAATTTGTTTTTTTATTTTTCTTGTTGTGAACTACTTCCCTTATCTTTTTTAATAAATCTCCCTCTACTATCTCTACTACAATTCATGCACCTATATGACTTATAACAGAGGAAACTAAGGGTAATTATCCAAATGAGGTCAACTATCACATAGACTTTCTTCTTAGCACACTAGTCCTAACTTAGTTCATTAGACTTGTAGACATCTAAATTTGACCACTTCCATATAATCAAAGACGTCTCCTTAATCATCCCTTTACTCATTTACTTCATCCTCTTTGTCAGTATTAATTAAATCATTCATTTAATTAATATTTCATGTCTTGCATAAGGTTTCCAAAGTATTTAATTTAATAAATACTTTTCCCCTCTTTCCTCTCTAAATTAAATAAATATATCACTTTATTTGATTTAGTCATATTACATCTTGGAATTTTAAATTTATTTTTTAATTCCTCACTTTCTCTCTCATTGTCACATCCTCCAACTTTTGCAAGTTGGTCTCTAATCCCTCTTAACCACCTAACCTTCTAATCATAATTAATTTATGGTTAAACTGTGCACACCCCTATTCATCATTAGGGTCACATCCTCCATAATTTTCCACTTGCCTCTAATCTGTCATTAATTTGTCCAATCAAGTACTTGCACAACCTTAATCACTTAATTAGGTCAACCTAATCCCCATGTCATTTATGGAATGTGTCCTAAGTCAACCTTACTAAAGGCTTTCTCCTTTTGGAGAAGGCACTCCATTCCCCATGTGAATTTTTAATTCACATTTAATCCCCCAATGCATTTCAAAGAATTTTAAATTCTTTCTCTCATCCCCATGTGGATATTTGAAGAATTTTTAATTCCTCACATGTCCTCTCATCCACATGGGGATAATTACCTCATTTATGAGGAGATCTTGTCCCAATCCCAAGGTACTATGTAGTACCTTCATGTCATGTACTCTCCTTCCAATTCATGTACACATCATCCTTTTCAAGCCACTTCACATGCCACATGTCAAGATGTGAGGGCTTGTGAGTTCTCAACTCACCATAGCCCTACATCTTGGCCTTGTTGGTTTAATCCCAACCATCCATTTCTCTAGAGAATTCAAAATTCTCTATAAATACCCCATTTTTTCTCTCATTTTAGGAAAGAGATCATTGTGCTAGCCAAACTCTTGCAAATTTTTCTCTTGAGCCATACTTAGCCAAATACTTGCATTTGCATCCACTTTCACCCATTTTTTCATCCATCTCACAATCCACACTTGCATCTTTTTCCATCAAAGGAGCATACAACATCAAAGATCAAAGGGCCAACCCAAAGACAACTCAACAAGGTAAAAGGTTCCATTTTGTTTTGATAAGTTAAGAATTTTCCCAATCTTGAGTTGTAGGGTGTTTATAGTTGTTGTTTGCACTCTTTTGTTTGTTGCTCATTTTCTAACAAGTATTTTCCCCCGTTCACATTTCTGGCACGCCCGGTGGGACCCACAAACGGGTATGTATCTTTCACGTTTGTTATTTTTTTCACTTTTTGCAGGTGTAGGTTGTAGAGGGGCAGACCCGACCTGCAGAGGGACAGACCTGACCTTGAAGGGCAGACCTGACCTGACAGGCAGCCGAACCTGACCTCTAGGGGGAACCTAACCTTGCCCAGGGGCGAACTTGCCCTCCATAGACTCCAGAAACTATTTTTTTGCAGATTTTTCACATAGGGGCAGACCTGCCCTCCAAACAGGCAGACCTGACATGGACAACTTTTTCTAGAAGGTGAAATTTCAGTTTTTAGCACTCCTTTTGGCTATTTTAAGTGTTTCTAACCCCCTAACGTGTCTTGTTTGAGTATTTTCAAGCATCTAATCAACATTTGGCGAGGAACAATGACAAGATTCACTAACAATTTATCTTGCAGGGTTAGTTACTTATCAGTCACTACTTGTTATTTTGCATAACTTAGGCACATAGTCTAACTAGGGGTGTCAATTAATCTTGTTTGCCGTGCTTGTTGGTAAGCTATTTGATGTATCCAATCCCCTTGCGCCATTTGGCATTCCTGGGTGACGATAAATCGTAGCTTACCAAGTCCTTTGGAGTCACCCTCTTTTTCTTTTTTTTAGCGGGACTTGCTTGGAGATTTCATCACCCCGAGGGATGATTCCAACCACGCATATGGCGGGGTATATAAAAGAGCAAGAGCAAAATTTGTACCTCAATCCAACCACATTTTAATTGTCGAAGCGTCAGGATGACGTGAAGAGTTGGTCTGAGCCTATAGTATCTCGCTAAGGTTCCCGACTCACGCTTGTAACAGGTTGGTGTTCACGGTTTGGGCCTCACGTACCAGGTGTATATCGAGGACTCCTTAACAACCATGTTCATCTTAGAATATAAGACTTTGTCAGCCATACCCCTTTCTACTAATCTTAGGATTGTGTTGTTTGAATTGTCTTCTTTGTGCAAAACCAATAATTTTTTGTTCAGCCATATCCTTTTGATTGATGTTTGTTGTGTTTTGGGTCCTTTGACTTAGTCATCTTTTCAAAATTCAATTTTAAACTTGTCTAGGGGTGGACCTGACCTTCAGGGGTGGACTTGACCCATCCAGGGGCGGATTTGATTGTTGAACCAGCCTTTTTCAGCCGGTTTTAGCCAAATTTGACCAACTTTTGTCCGACAGGCGGACCTGCCCTCCCAACAGGCGGACCTGCCCTCCACAAGCAGACCTGACCCATCCCAGGGGTGAAGCAGTTTTATCATCCGTTTTGTCATTCGGGACACCCGTTTCACTGTTTCACGCACCTGTTTCGCCGTTCTGATCATTCATCTTCCCATTTTGAACATTCATACACCCGTTTAAAGAGTCCATTCACCATCCTAAACATTCATCCCCTCAATTTGAGCATCTATTCACCCATCCAAATTCCTCATTTACCCATTTCGAACCCACGTTCTGGTTATCGTTTCCCTGTTTTAGATCATCAGTATTTCATTAAGCTTCGTTAAAGCTGTTGTCCTAATTGACCTAGGTGTTCGTCTCTAATCGTCATATATCATAACCGACTTAGGATTGTCATCCATCCTAAGTCAGTCATCCTTGTCAGCCCAATCAATCCACTTCTATCTCAAGTTGGATTCGATGTCGTTATCATATGTCCACCCTTTAGTTGATTAATCAACACTTAGCGTTACCAAGGATCACTCTTGAACTCGATTTCGGATTCCGTTCATTATCATTCATCCTGTCATCCAATCCTATTAATCAATCATCAATCCAAATCAAATCCAGGTTGACCAATTATCTACCAATTAACCCAATTTGATCTCATCAAACAAATCCACTTCGATCGAATCAATCATCCAAATCAATCCTATTGAGCCACATCCTTGTCGGCTAATCAATCATCGAATCAAATCAATCCTTTCATCACCAAGGTCATCCTAGCATCCTTGTCCCTCATATCATCTTGCATGCCCGTTTAAACCCGGTCACAAACAAGGAAAATGGCACAACAACAAGCCCAAAATTCCCAACCAAACATCCCTCAAGATCCCAACAATGCACCTAATGTCTCACAAGATCCCAATAACGGTACGAATATCCCTCGAGATCCTCATAATCGTACATCATCACAATCCAATATTGATGGTCAAAACACATCACCACCCGGGGATGAGAACATGGTCAACCAACCTGAACTTACATTTGAGGAACACTTTAGTAACCCTATCAATGTGCAAATGATAGATTGCCTTCTCGAAAAACATGGGGAAGAAACCTTGGCCCACCTAATTGGAAAAGGTGTCAATCCTCCATCAAGTGTCGACCTATCCAAGTATGGCAACTCCACATCTAACATACCCCAAGGCTCACAAAATGCACCAGGTAGTTCATATGTCCCCAATGTTCCTCCAATGGAAGGTTGGCATCAACCTGAATTCGGCAACGTCGTTTTGTATCATGTTAACAATCCCCCACACCCCGCAATCTCAGTCATGGGGGCTCCTCAAGCAGTTGATCCCAACGATCCTTTTGCCTACGGCATGCCACAAAATGTTTTGCAACTGCTACCATTAATGCTAACAACACCACCCCTTTCAAATCAACCTCCCATCAATGCTAGGGGCACCCCTTTTACCACATTTCCTCCACTTCTTGGGGCCACAAACCTGCAATCACCTTCATACACATCTCAACAACCTCCCCAATCTAACATACCACCTCCATTACTCCCACAAGGTACATCCCAACCAAATGTCCCCTTTGGTACCCAACAACCTCCGTTGCAGAACACCTCTACATTATCTCAGTCGCCTCATCAACAACAACCTCTGCATAACCCCTTAATCTCATCACAACAACCCCCCACACCCATCGCAAGGAAATTTGTCCCAACCTCCCGCCCATAACATATCCCCATTCTCGCATCCATTCTAAGTCTGCAAGACCAATCACAATACAACATCCCATCTCAACCCACGCAACACCTCACATCACATCAACAACATCCCCAACATTATTATTATCCTAACCAATAGCCACCTTATGTGGCCTCCCAACAGTCGCAGCAGTACCTTCAATACCAACAGGCCAATCCGCAACATCACATTCAAGCTCCTCAGCATCCCACCGCACATTTTTATCAAACGAATTCATACTATGTCTCGCAACAACAACCCCAACACCAAAAAAATCCCTCGGCATACCAACAAGGGGTATCATCATCTCACTATCAAAATCCATACCTCAACCTTCAGACATTGTCTCAACAAGATCCTTCATCATCCTATCATTTGTATCCATCTAACCCATCCTTGGCTCTCACACCACCAGTCAACTCAAATCTGTTAGAAATCAAAGCCGCTCTAAAAGATCTTCAAGCTGGGACTGGCAAACAATAGTTCAAATTTGAAGACATATGTCCCTATCCATTTGATCCCTCCATCTCATTGATCCCCTTCCCTAAACATTTTGAAATACCAAAATTCAATAGATACAAGGGAAACAAAGATCCTAAGGCCCATTTGCAAGAGTTTTACTCCCAATGTCAGGAAGTTATGCACAACGACAACTATCTCTTGCGTATGTTTCCATGGAGCCTGACTGGCAATGCCCTAGAATGGTTCATGGGGCTAGAATGAGGGTCCATAAAATATTTTACAAATCTTTCAGAAAAACTTGTTTCTTACTTCTCCTTTAATTTGGAGGACACTGATACATTGGATCTCCTCACAGAGAAACAACAGGAAGGTGAAACCTTTGCTACCTACCTGCAGAGGTGGCATACACTAGCAAGCCGAATGAAAACCCCTCTCAAAGAGAAGGATATGGTCACACTCTTCATGGAAAACTCTCATCCCAACATGGCTCATAATTTTAGGTTACACTGTGTCACCACATTCACTGAGATAGTGGAAAAGGGACCCATCCTCGAACGCGATGCCAAAGGGAACATCAAGATACACCACTATGACAGAGAAAGGCCATCCGGTGATAAGTCTCGCTTTTGGAACAAGAACAAAAATACAGTGAATGATGGTGTCACTAACACTAAACATATTCAGGTGGCCAATACATCCCAAAGAAAACAACCATTTGTACCTAATGCCATATCCGTTCCACAAGGGGCATCTCGTCCTCCTCAACAGTCAAACTAGAATAGTCAAGGGAACGGAAAATGCCAGTATGCTCAATTAGGAGAACCCTTGAGTGTCATCTTCAATAAGTTGTTACAGGTAAACTATCTGATCACGTACCCTATCACCAAACCACTTGATGAATCCAAGCCTAAACCTGCCTGGTTTAGGGAGAATGAATATTGTGAATTCCATAAAATCAAAAGAAACACCCTAAATAAGTGTCAAGGTCTCAAAAACTATGTCCAAGATCTTATCGATTGAGGAGATATCAAAGTCGACACTAGTCAAGCTTTGTCATCCAATGCTCAATTGCAGATATACCAAAACACCTTCCCTAACCATAATCAAGGTGCAAGCACCTCCAGTAGCAATCTCCAAGACAACAGTACAAATAATATAAGCTATAAAAATGTACCCCTCAATTATGATGGCATTGTCCATTACATTGAGCAAGTAGAACCCTGTGTGTCTATGATACATGTTAAAGCTAAAGATCCTCAATGTGTTGCTACTACACGATGATCCCGCATTATTGTCCCGGCAGTTTCCACATCCACTCAATCAAATCATGTAAACTCTCAGTACAACATTCTTGATCACTTAGGAAAGACCCCTACTTAGATCTCAATCTTGGATTTGCTTAAGTCTTCTCTCGTACATCAATAAATTCTCAATAGAGCCTTAAAGGAAACCCATGTACCTAATGACATTGATCCCACACGATTCCAAGCCTTAGTGGGACACCTGGCTTTGTCTTTCCAGCTACACTTCAGCCAAAACGATATGCCAAATATTGATGCCAATCACAACCGTCCATTGCACATTGAAGTCTTGGTTGCCCATCATAAAATAAAAAGGGTCCTGGTAGATAATGGCTCTACCCTCAATCTATGCATTCTGAAATTCATAAAATAGGTGGGGTATACCCAAGCAGATTTGAGTAACCAAATCATCACAATCAAGGCTTATGATAATGCGGAAAGAAATTCTGAAGGGATTATCAGTCTTCCTATTCAAGTTGGACCTGTAGTTCAGTATACTACTTGTCATGTCCTTGATCTGTACTTACCATATAATCTCCTCCTCGACCGCCCATGGCTCCATGCCATGCAAGTAATCCCCTCCATGTACCATCAGTGCCTAAAATTCCTTGTTAATGGACAAGAGATTACTATTTATGCCGACCCACAACCATTTGAATATTGTCGCGCTCTAGAAGCATCATTTCCCCATTTACATTATTGTCCTGGGGTTGAAATGGGGGCATCCCAGTCATCATCCTCCAATCCACCATCCACCACGATGACCACTCCATCTCCCGCCACTAATCCTTCAGTTACCAAAGTCCAGATCATTGACAAGGGGTGTGGTGAATATGAAATGCATACATCCCTAAATGTAGCAACCATGCCACCGTCACCACACATGTACGGCCAACCTTCGCAGGCTACTCCAAAAGAAGACAAGACCATTACCTTTAATGTTAAAAACATCCCCACCACCACTCTTTGGTCTCCTAGTATAAAGACACATGCACCAGAAGAAGATATCAATCTGTGGGTATACTGTGAAGAACCCCAACTGGATCCACCTCTAAAGGAATATTTTCAAGAAGTATACCCTTGGTCAGCTAAGTTCGCAGAAAAATATAACTACCAAGGCAGGGGCCTAGGTAAGGAAGAGCAAGGGCGGTTGCAACCTATTGATGTATCAAATCTGCCAAGGAATATAGGCTTCGGATATGACAAAAAGCAAAAAGGCCCTACAACATCATCTAATACTTCTAATAGTGTTACTGTGGACAATGGTCCCTTGGAAGACATACCCAAGGAGGAATCTATCATACGTGCGTACAATGATGTTGATCACTCAGATTTGTCATCCATGTTTGATTGCTTATCCGTCTTTACCATTAGCCTATCCCTTCGTTGTCCCGAACTTATTGATTGGGACCTACGTGACAGCGCACCTGTCAATGTCTCCTTGGATACATATGTCAATCTCATGGGATTGGGGGAGGATGAACGCTCCAGTCGCAAAAATAAAAACAAGAAAAATAAAAAATGGTCATCTAGTGAAAACCTCCCTAAGGCACTTCCTGAGAAAAAGTAAAAATAAATGACGCATCTGATAGCGAAAACCTCAAAGAGGCGCTAGAGGATGGAGACGTTCATCTTCCCTTTGTGGGAACTCAATTATCCACAAGGTCATCCATCCTAATTGAAGAAACTCAAGAAGTTAATATGGGTACTGCAGAAAACCCTAAGATCACCTGTGTGGCCAAATCTTTATCACAACAAGAATATTCAGTCATTGTTCAACTACTCCAAGATGGTATCATTAACTTTGCTTGGTCGTACTCAGACATGCTAGGCTTAGATCCTGCTTTAGTAGTTCATCATCTGGATGTCCGCCCAGATTCCAAGCCTATCAAATAGAAGCTCTGAAAAATGCATCCACAGGTAGTATTATTAGTCAAGAAGGAATTGGAGAAACTTCTAGATGTCATTTTTATCAGACCCATTGACTACTCTGAGTGGATCTCCAACATAGTGCATGTTACCAAACCAAACGGAGATATTCGGATTTGTATAGACTTCTAGGACCTTAACAAAGCCTGTCCAAAACACAACTTCCCGCTGCCCAATATTGACATGCTGGTCAACCTGACTATGGGACATGAGATGTTATCCCTTATGGATGGTTTCTCTAGTTACAATCAGATCCGAATTGCACCTGAAGACCAACACAAGACCGCTTTTATGACACCTTGGGGTACTTTTTGTTATAATGTTATGCCCTTTGGTCTCAAGAATGCGGGGGTGACATATCAGAGGGAAATGACTGTCATCTTCCATGACCTCATCCATATTATCATGGAGGATTATGTCGATGACTTGCTAGGAAAATCCAGAACCTGAGCAAAGCATCCTGTCATCCTGAAAATGATCTTCGAGCGGTTAGAACATTACAAGCTGCGACTAAATCCAAAAAAGTGTGTCTTTGGTGTTACATTAGGAAAACTATTGGGTTTCATAGTCTCTCGAAGGGGTATTGAGGTTGATCCCACCAAGGTGAAAGCTATTCTGGACATGCCACCCCTGCGCAATCTGAAACAATTAAGAAGTTTCCAAGGGAAGATGCAATCCATCTGTCGGTTCATAGCCCAGCTTATAGATAAGTGTCAGTCATTCACCCATCTTCTGAAAAAAGACTCCACCTTCCGATGGAACCAACAGTGTTAGAAAGGTTTCGATAAGATCAAGGAATACTTAGCTCATTCATCAATCTTGATGCCACCTATTCTAGAGAAACCCCTCCTACTTTACATCTCCACCACTTCAGTCGCACTGGTGGAATTGTTGGCACAACATGATGAATCATCAAAAGAAAGAGCAATCTACTACATCAGTCGAACACTATTCGACTATGAATTAAACTACTCTCCCATGGAGAAAACCTGCCTTGCAGTAGTTTTCAGCACACAGAAACTCTGACATTACATGCTCAGCCATCTGGTCAAATTAATAGCAAAAATTGATCCACTAAAGTATCTGTTATCCAGAACCACTCTAATTGGTCGCATGGCTAAGTGGTTCATGCTCCTAAGTGAATTTGACATAGAGTACATGGATTGCAAATCCATAAAGGGACAAGTCATAGCTGATCAGTTGGCTAAGGCACCATTAGTGGATACTTACCCTCTAGTCACTAAATTTCCAAATGAAGAAGTTTTCACAGTTACAGAAGCACTTGTCTAGATATTGTATTTTGACGGCTCATATACTCATAATGGGTCAGGCACGGGAATTCTATTAATTACCCCTCAAGGTGATTACATTCCAAAATTGTTCAGGATAGCATTCTCGTGTACCAACAACATAGCTGAGTACGAAGCCCTCATCACGGGCCTTTGAATTGCAAAGCAATGGCACATAACTCACTTGAGGATCTTCGATGATTCATTGTTAGTCATTAGGCAGGTTAATGATGAATTCCTAACAAAAGATGATAAGCTATTACCCTACAAGTGCATGGTTGATGATTTCAAGAAATATTTCACCTTCATACAATTTGACCAAATTCTCAGAGCACAGAACAAAGCAGCTGATGCAATGGCTACTATTGGCTCCCTGATTGACATGCCTAAAGATCGAACCGAGTGCGAGTTCCTTGTGGAACAACTTTTAATCCCAGCATATGATATCCCTGAGACTGACATGGTGTGCAACATTGTGGGTCCCACTTCCCCATGGTACCAAGACATATATACCTATCTGCATGATAATATTTTACACTCAATCAATGCAAATCCTTCGTTCACCGCTCTTCCCGATACATTATCGTCAGTGATACGCTTTATCATCACGGGTATGATGGAATCCTCCTTAGATGTTTGACTGAAACTGAAGCCCATACTGCACTAACAAAGGTACATAGTGGTGCTTGTGGGGCTCATTCAAATGGTATGGCTTTGGCCACAAGGATTCTCCGAGCTGGATATTATTGGCCTACATTAGAGCATGATGCTTGTGAATTCGTGAAGAAATGCCTTCCATGCCAAAAATACGCAGATTTGATTCATGCTCCAGCACAGGACCTTCAACCCCTCCTAGCATCGTGGCCCTTCTCTCAATGGGGTTTCGACTTGATTGGCAAGATTTACCCACCATCTTCTAATGGCCATACATTCATAATTACTGCTATTGAGTACTTCACCAAGTGGGTGGAAGCAATGCCACTCTCACAGATCACCGGTACTCAAATTTCAAAATTCATCATTTACCATATTCTCTGCAAATATGGTATTCCATCCACCATCCTCTCTGATAATGGAAGACCTTTTAAAAACCAGGCCATGAAACATCTCTGCAACACCTTTCATATCCAACATCGTTGGTCAAAGCCTTATTACCCCCAGGGTAATGGTCAGGCAGAAGCAACCAACAAGACCCTTATCCACATCCTCAAAAAGTTTGTCAATAACATTGGTCAAGATTGGCACCTCCATATTCATCCCGCCCTTTGGGCATATCATACCTCCATCTGTACCCCTAAAGGCACCACCCCCTATTCTTTAGTGTATGGCGCTAAAGCCATCTTTCCAATCGAATTTCAGCTCCCATCACTAAGGATTTCTCTAAAGAACCTTATTAGTGAGGAGGATGCTCGTGTTGCACGGCTTGCACAACTAGAGTTACTTGATGAAAGAAGAATCAAAGCCTATGATCATCTGCAAGCATACCAAAACTTCCTCAAGAATAACTACAATAAGAAGGTTCATCATCAACAGTTCCAGGTGGGTGATCTTGTCCTTAAAGAGAAACTAGCGCACCCAGCAGGACCGTGATAAAAAGGGAAAATTTGAGGCAAACTGGTTGGGTTCTTAAATCATAACCGCTAAATATGGATCTGGGGCATATAGACTTGCTACCCTTGAAGGAGATCCCCTCGAAGAACCTATCAATATCATGCATCTAAAGAGGTTCTACACCTAAGTCCGCTTGGTAACCCCACCTGTCAAAAAATCCAAAAAATCAAACAAATCAAACAAATCAAAAAATTCAAAAAATAGTAAAGAGAAATAAATTCGTCCTATGGCCACTTTCAGTGGCGCCTTGGATAAGTACGGGTGGTGAAAACCTAGTAACAGGCGTCATCCGTAGAGGGCTTAATCATTATCTACTTGGCGTTCTAGTTATTTTATACTTTCATCTACCCTATCATCTTCACCCATCCCATCCTTGGTCGCTTGGTATATCTCTTGATTAAGCATTGGACGATCCATCTTGGCTATCCCTCATCCTGAGCTTTTTAGAATCCCACTCTGAGCTTATGTCATTCATTTGATCATTGGTCAGTTTGTGTCTTCATATAGCACCCCCATCGTGTCGGTCTCCATCTAGATCTCATCATGTCGCGTCCTTTGTCGAACTACATTGCCCCTGCGCTGTCACGTAGGCAAGGTTGATCATTTGATCTGCCCCTAGGGTATTCTGACCATCCCATGTTGGTCGTCCATCATTTTCCTTCATCGTCCATTTTTCGCTTTATCCATGGTCTTTTCTTGAACTACGAGGGCTATGTGCTTTCACGTAGGCAAGGCTAATCAGCCCCCGAGCCCCTAGGTCTGTAGGGTGTGTCATTCCATTTGGCTCGTTCTTCACAAACACAATCCCCTAGTGTCAAGACATCTGGTTAATGAAAAACATATTGCGTCAACTGGGTCATTCTAGTTTAGCATCCATCATTGGTCTCAACAGGATGCATCCATCCTAGCAGACCACATCAATCTCATCCATCCCCTTGATCCTATGGCAAAGGACGTTTGAAATTGATTGCGATCTTTTGATGCTTTTGGACTTTTTTTATCATTTGAGCTCCCTATCAACACTTGTCATGGTCACCTTGATCCATCATATCATGGTGTGCTTTGACTCGTCAACATAGGGGCGTATCTTGATCTTTTCTTTGTTGTTGTCTTCTCGATTGTCCCACGTAGTACCCACCAAGATCCCCGAGGTCTTGTGTTACGCTGGGGCATCCTTGTGTGTTTGTGGTTATCCCAATACCTGGCCTGACCAACGACCTTGGGGTGTCGGGATAGCCTTTTTTTTGTGTGTTTGTTTCATGCATTGGATGCCAACTCGCCTTGGTCTTACATATCAGGCTATTCGATATCTTATGCTATAGCAAAAATTAATGCTCTGAAGATGGAAAATTGCGTTCTTTACTACATTTCATTACATGCATTCTTCATTTAGCCTTGTTCATGACCCATAACTTGTGATTTAGGTTGTGCAAAACTTTGCATCTTTTCCCTCTTGATTTTCCTCTCAGGGTACTAATGGTTTTTTGACAGGTGCAGTATCACACCCACAGTACACCTATCACCTATCCGCATTCCCATGCAAGTCCTTACTGACACTTAGGTTTGCATTATAGGAACTCATCTTTCATTCAGATTTCATGTTACATTATAGATTCAACATATTTCATAGTTCATAGACTGATTAGATTAAGCACCATAGTTTCATTTAACCCATACATGTCCATATTAACATTCACATAATACATGCATTACCACTTGCAAAAACATATTGTTGGATACATCCTAATTACATTTCATACCAAATATTCATATCATCTTGCATTATCAACATTAATACATGCATAATCATCCATCCACATAAGCATGTGCATACGTAAACCAAACCATCCGTCCACATAAGCATGAAATATCATATACATATGCATGCATAAACCAAATCATCCATCCACATACGCATGTCCATACGTAAATCAACTCATCCATCCACATAAGCATGAAATATCATATACATGTGCATACATAAACCAATTCATCCATCCACATAAGCATGAAATATCATAAGCATGTGCATACGTAAATTGAATCATCCATCACAAAAAACATAATGCATAGTGTCAATAAGGGCTATCGCATATCATAATCAAAATAATACAATGTACATCTCGTCATAAAGTCTCAAGCATAATCTACCACATATCTATCATATATCATCAAATAAGGTACACAATCCAGAGATGTAGAGCATCTATGATCTCTGTCGATAAGTACTAAACCTCCATCGTGTGTCTGTCAAAAAACTGGTATCATGTCATCTGCTCTCTGACTGCTCTACTGTGAGTTGCCCATGTCTGATCTCTGCGGAGAGTCAGGTACTGGCCCTTAGTGCGTAGGAGTCCCCTGGTACTCATGGGTAGGAGTCCCCTGGTAACCACCGTAAGGAGAGGGAGTCTGCTGATAGTCACTATACCCTCTAGTACGTGTCCCTAATGACTGGGACAATACTGGCATCTGAGGTACTTGTCTAATGTAGCGCGTTGTGCGCTGCTCCGGATCTTGAACGGCATGCTCATACGCACACTTCCAGTAACTCATCTCCTGCATATAGTCATCTCTCTGCCCAGCCTAATGTCTAGCGGCATTCCGCTCATGCCTATATCTGTCTCAATCTCCACTAATAGCTCTCTACTCCTGTCCCCAGGCCTCTTGTGCCAATATCAGTTGTTGTACCTACTATGTGGCCTTGTCCCTCTTAGCCTGTGCAACCTATAACTGTGCATGTAACCCTTGTACCTTTGCCCCTGACTCACCCCCCTCACCATGCACTGCCTGCAGCTGAGCCAGCGTTGTGTCCCTCTCACTCTGCAACGTCTGCATTTGTACCTCTGCGACATCTCTCTCCCTATGCGCAACCTATGTCTGAGCCTTCGTTGTATCCCTATCCCTTTGAAGTCCCTGAAGTCTCAACTCAAAAGCATCTTGCTCTCATCGAAGACCTGACACTTGTAACACAGCTACATCCCTCTCTCTCCAAAGAGACTGAACCTCTGCCTCTGCCACCTGCCTCTCACTCTGTAACACCTAAGCATGTGCCCGTACCACATTCCTCTCTTCCTCTATGACCTATACCTATGCATGTGCCACGTCTCTCTCTCTTTGCAGCATGCGTATCTCCACCCTCAGCTCCTCCTCTATCTACTACATCAATCCCATATCCCCAACTGTCTGCTCTAAATAGTGCACTCTGTCTCTGAGCTCAGCCCACTCCTGGTATAGATCTCCTCTCTCTCTCCATAACCGCTCTAGTTGTCCCCGCAAATCCCCTATATCTCCTGCAGTCCCTGCCCCAATCTTTGACGGCTCCTGCCCTGTCCCTCCTCTAACAGCCTATCGTATCGCCGCCTCCGCCACCAAACGGTCTCTCTCCCATCTCATTGCATCCCCCTCCTCATGCTCCCTAGCCACATCTGCTCGCAACCTCTCTACATCTGCCTGCAGGTCAACCACCTCATCTCGTGCCTCATCCCTCTCTCTCAACAATCTCTTCTCCACCTCTGTCACCATCGTAGGAAGATCTGAGTAGTCCCTCTCGCTCTCGGCGAATCATGCATGTAGCTCACTCATCTCCACCTCTAATCGTATTCGCTCCACCTCTACCTGTCGTAATCGCTGCTCACTAAGTCGCAATCTCTCTAGGGTCCTTCTCAATACCACTGTTGGATCCTCTCCTCTCGGTGGTGTTGTCGATAGTGGTGGGATGTTATGTACCTCCGCATCAATGTCCATCTCATGTGGCTCATACTCCTCATTCTGTGTCGATGCCTCCATCTCATCCACATCAATCACCACGAGGGCTCCCCGTACCTGCCTTCCACTAGCCTCGGCCTCCTCCTACCTCTGCCACTGCTGCCCTCCTGTGGCCACATCTGCCTCATGTCCCTCCTGCTCTCCAATGGCCTCGGCCTCCTCTTGTCTATCCTGCTTCCGAGCTCCTGGGAATACACACACCTCTGTCCTCCCCTCTTTTTGTACCTCCTTCCCCCTATCATGTTGTGCCGCAACCCTGGCCTCATCCTCTCCCTCCTTTGCTCCATCCCCTCCTCGAGCTCTACATCGTCGTCTCCTCCTCCTGCCTACCCTCACAAGCTTCTCTACTGCTCTGACCACCTCCTGTCCTCCTCTTCGTCGTCCTCCTCTCCGAGGTCCTCGTGGACCTTGTCCCTCTCTCCCCACCCTTAGCCGTCTCTCATCCTCTGACCCGAAACCTAGTGCCCCCTCAATTGACATCGATGGTGTAATCCATGGAGGCAAATGTCGCCTAAACCACTGACCATATCGATCTGTCATCCCTACATCTCTCAACCCCTCCCGCCTGCCTGGGTATGGCATAAACTACAATGCCTCCAACTCATCCCCCCATGGCCGCTCTCGTGTCAATCGTCAAAACATCACTCGCCTTGCGGGAATATCCTGCCTCACTCCAAACTGCCTCGTCACCCAATCGAGTCTATGTAGCTCCACTACACACGGACCTCTCCTAATAATATAACATCAGGTAAAGAAATACCCCCTGTGTGCCTCCTCATCATCCCTCCAGTCCCTGAATCATCGTAGCATATACGGACGCCATATTATCATCTCTGCCTACACATCATCAAGTCATCTCCTCCACACATCCACATCTCTGACATCCCGATATCGCAGCATCGCTCCCGCCTCTGTCCCTCATCCCCAAGCTACGGCTGCTCTGTCATCCTGCTCTCTTGCTCTCAACACAACCGACCTAGTCACCATAATGTGCTCCCAGGCCCACACCTGTAGCAATGTGACGTGTGTCACACTCAACACCTCTCGATAACATATCACGTGCATATACCGGTATAGTTGCGCCAGCATATAGGTCCCCCACGCAAACTGACCCTCTCGACCCTTGATAATGTGATGGATCACCTCGACAAACCTGAGATGCAAGAATCGACCACTCCGGTCTGGTACCAATATCCCGCTAATCAGCCCCGCTAGGTACAACGACAATGTCGGTACCCTGTAAGACAAGCATTTGTCCACGTCTAGCTGCTGCTGCTAAATCGATAGCTCATCATCGCCAAACACAACCTGCACAGACTCATCCAGTGCCTCACCCTCTACCCGACACTCGCTAACCGCAAGCTCTACTATGGGGAGCCTCAAAATCCGCCATACGTCCTCTAGAGTCACTGTCATCTCCCCAGTCGGTAGATGAAATGTCAATGTCGTCAAGTCTCAACGCTCTATCAATGCTGTCAGCATGGCCCTGTGGGCCTTAATCGTCGGATAGGATAACATGTGAAACAATCTTGCCTCTGCTAATGCCTGATGATCTACGCCCGTCATCGCCGCTATGCATCTCCTCAGTACCTCTGACCGTCTCTCCCATGTCTACAAACCCTCCACATTCTGCATCCATGACATGACCACTATATTAATTTCTCATTTTTTCTTGCGTTGTTTTATTTCCCTTTCCTCCGCACCCCCCGCCCCGGGATTTCCCTTCCATGTCTTTTCCCCTCTTCTCGGCCCTCTCGGATCCCCCAACCAAGCCCTCGGCCTCGCCCGAATGACCTTGCCCCGACTTAGGTGGACTCGCCCTAGTCCATGGGCGAACCCGCCCCGACTCGGGCGGACCCACCCCAACGAGGGCGGATCCACCCAAGCTCCTGGGCGGCGCCGCTCCAACTCGGGCGAATCCGCCCGAGCTCCCGGGCGAACCCGCCCAGCTGCAGGCGGATCCTCCCGCACTCCGGGTAGACCCGTTCGGGCTCCCGGGTGGATCCGCGGGCTATGTAGGCAGACCTGCCCCCGTATGTGGGTGGACCTACCCAGGCGCGGGTGGATCCGCTCCTCCGCGAGATCCAAGTAAAAATCCCCCCTCCTCTAGTTTCTTTTTTCCCACCCCCTACTAATTTTCCTCTCAAACTGAACTTAAAATCTCGTTTCTTTTTTTCCTCCTACCCATTTTTCCTTCCTCTCCTCCCTCCCCCCCCCCAACAAAATGCATATTTTCAAATTTTTGAAAAACTTAAATGAAATGATAAAAATCACAAAGTTGGGTTTGGAGCTAACCTGGCATGGCACAACACACTCGCTAAAGAATCATCGTCTCTCGTCCCCCCGGTGGATGATGTCACTATCGTACTCCAGCATCGTGCACCTTCGCTCTCGCCTTCTCCTTTTCTCCCTATCCTCCTCACTTGACAATTGTCCAAATGAGGAGAGGTAATTCTTAGAATTACCTTTTATACCCCTTTTTCCCTCATTTTTTCCCTTTATTTAGCTTTTTTTCCCCAACTAATTCATTCACCATCTATCTTCCTGGGGCCGCCATTTGCACACCGTATACCCGTTTGCCTCCGTTAAAATGCTAATCTTTTTGATTTTTTGTGCTCTTTCCAACGACATATACCACTCCATACTTTCGAGAAGTTTCTCAGGGCCCCTTTTCTTTCCCCATCCACCTTCTCGAGGGGGCATACCCTACCATTCTCTCTCAATCTTCCATCATAAACCTTCTCTTATGAAACTAGGGCATCCCCTTTAATTCCCCTCCGTTTGGGCAGCTCATACAAACTCTCCCATGTTGGGGCATCTTTTTTCCATTCGCTTCCTCTATAAAGTCATCTGTATTTTATTTTCTTCGAAACCCTGTTATCCTAATAGTGTTTCGAAGAGGGAAAAAATGTAGACATCTAAATTTGACCACTTCCATATGGTCAAAGACGTCTCCTTAATCATCCATTTACTCATTTACTTCATCCTCTTTGTCAGTATTAATTAAATCATTCATTTAATTAATATTTTGTGTCCTACATAAGGTTTTTCCAAAGTATTTAATTTAATAAATATTTTTCCCCTCCGTCCTCTCTAAATTAAATAAATATATCACTTTATTTGATTTAGTCATATTACATCTTGGAATTTTAAATTTATTTTTTAATTCCTCACTTTCTCTCTCATTGTCATATCCTCCAACTTTTGCAATTTGGTCTCTAATCCCTCTTAACCACCTAACCTTCTTCCAATCATAATTAATTTATGGTTAAAATGTGCACACCCCTAATCATCATTAAAGTCACATCCTCCATAATTTCTCACTTGCCTCTAATCTATTATTAATTTGTCTAATTAAGTACTTGCACAACCTTAATCACTTAATTAGGTCAACTTAATCCCCATGTCATTTATGGAATGTGTGTCCTAAGTCAACCTTATTAAAGACTTTCTCCTTTTGGAAAAGGCACTCCATTCCCCCATGTGAATTTTTAATTCATATTTAATCCCCCAATGCATTTCAAAGAATTTTAAATTTCTTCTCTCATCCCCATGTGGATATTTGAAGAATTTTTAATTCCTCACATGTCTTCTCACCCACATGGGGACAATGACCTCATTTATGAGATCTTGTCCCAATCCCAAGGTACTATGTAGTACCTCCATGTCATGTACTCTCCTTCCAACTCATGTACACATCATCATTTTCAAGCCATTTCACATGCCACATGTTAAGATGTGAGGGCTTGTGAGTTCTCAACTCACCATAGCCCTACATCTTGGCCTTGTTGGTTTAATCCCAACCATTCATTTCTCTAGAGAATTCAAAATTCTCTATAAATACCCCATTTTTTTCTTATTTTAGGGAAGAGATCATTGTGCTAGCCAAACTCTTACAAATTTTTCTCTTGAGCCATACTTAGCCAAATACTTGCATTTGCATCCACTTTCACTCATTTTTCCATCCATCTCACAATCCACACTTGCACCTTTTGCCATCAAAGGAGCATACAACATCGAAAATCAGAGGGCCAACCTAAGGATAACTCAACAAGGTAAAAAGTTTCATTTTGTTTTGTTAAGTTAAGCATTTGCCCAATCTTGAGGTGTAGGGTGTTTATATTTGTTGTTTGCACTCTTTTGTTTGCTGCTCGTTTTCTAACAAGTATTTTCCCCTGTTCACAAGACTAACAAGCCTTTAACACCATTCCCCAGCAACGATGCCAAAATGATTGGATTAAACTGTGGATTGATATTGAAGGTAAAACTATCCTTGTAATTCTATCCAATTAGTAAATGTATTTGGATCAATCCTCGAGAATTTTGTAGTAGTTTCCTCTTATTATTTCTCAATATTAATTCAAAAATTGTAAGCTTGTGAAGGGTGTTGCGGCAATTTACTTAAGGGTTGAAAATAGTGATATAAGTGGGGATGGATGTAGCTATTACACTCAATAAATATTTAACCTACAATCTATTTTAATTCTGTTGTTTCTATTTCCTGGCATGAATTGTGAGAGGAGGTGCTCCAGGAACTGTTACAGGAATTATAGTGACAAAAATTATAATAGAAAATATAATGATATAAAGTAAAGCACATTTTCTGAATGATGAACTATCGATAGTAAATTCTAGTCTACACAAATAATATTTTCAATCCTTGAATCACAAATGATCACATTAATAGATAATGAAATCAACTTCAAATTCAAATTACATGCAGTTATAAATAACTAGATTGCATACAGAAAAGAAACTAACTTCAAATTAAATCACACGCATACAATTACCACACTTAAATAAAAAATGAATCACCAAGCAACACAAAGAGTAGGCCCTACCTCCTCGGCCGTTTGATAATGGAATATCAATGCAGCTCTTAATTCAACTCAATCATACATGCACATAAGATTTCCACAAAGTTGATTTAAGTGTAGCAAAATAACTTTGTATTAATATATGTATATCAAGTCTTTAGATCACACACATATTTATACTAGATGGATGTCAATAAAATTTATTATGGTTTGTTTGTGACCTATACCCAACAAACCAAAGTCTGTAATTGAAAATAGATAGTCGGCCTAAAGCCACGAAACAACAAAAACGCCATCAACAACCGTTCTAACTAAGTAGCTTGTTTCTTCATTAGCATCTCATCTTCCTCGTGCTCATAATAGTTGGAGCCTCATCCCTAATTATCCCTTTCAATTAATCATGAAATGATTAATAATGCTTCAAATAATTAGTATTGGGGGCAGTTTTAATTCTTTTCAGAATTTATTAAATATACTTATTTTCCCTTAACAAAAGGTGCCAAGAAGTATGATCAAGGCAACATAAACAAAGGAAAAAGGCAGATAAGGAATAAAATAACAAGGCCTATTTTTTTCCCATCACGAACTACACTATAACATCTTAAACTAAATCAAAGCATACTATTTATAGAACTAGAGAAAGATAATATATATGAAGAGAGATTTCAAAAGGTTTATTCTATTCCATCATAATATGGACATACGCTCCAAGAGTACTCTCTTTGGAATGGAGAAGGCACTCTTATTTATACATAAACTTGCTTTGAAACCAAGATAAGTAATAATAAATTTAGATCCAAAAATATCTCATGTGGTTACAACAAATTTCTAATAATTACCAAGTCAATAATCTCCCAAAATCTCTAAGATACTTGATAAGAAATATTGTCACGAACTCCACAATTCTTCTCTATCCAAGATACTTGAGCGATTCTCCCAAATCATCATCAAATCTTCAATGGTTGAAGAGAAAAAAAATGGATTTGGAGGCGGTGGTAAAAATTTGCATTGTTATGGGATTTGTCCTGTTCCTATAACACCATAAAACTCACCTAATTTTGAAAGATAAGTGAGACTGTGTTATTTCTCTAATATTTAATCATAAATTCACTCAAAATACTAAATAAAATAAATGCATTGGAAAATATTGAGCATAATCCCACATGTGAATATTAAAATGGAGTAAAACAAGGTTGTGGAATAGAGAAAAATGGTTAAAAGTCAAGGGAAAAGAATGTGAGAAGATGGTAATTTGGTGACTCAACAATAGGCATCCACTTTTGAGGGCCTAAGTTTGTGGCTAAAATGGTGGCAATTGGCATAAGTTGCTATGTCATGTTTATTACAAACTATGACAACTTGTTATGACAATTTATGATAATTGTAAGTCATGCATGGCAATTGTAAGCTAAATTAGTGGAGGTGGGTGTCCCATTTTGTGGGGCCTTAATTATGCTAATTTGGTGGAATTTTTTATATTTCATGAGTTAATTATGGTTGATTTTGATAAGGGTTGTCATATGATAGATTATGACAATGTAAGAGCTAATTATGAAAAATTATGACATGCATGTTGGGTAGCCCCTTGCATGTGAAGATTAATATAGGCATTTAACTTTATCATGAGCTCTATAAATACTTTTGTTGCATTCGGATTTTTATGTTATTGTTCTTTATACTTACTCTTATGCTATTAGATTGGCTCCAGATTTATCACACTAACAAAATCCTATAGAGGCTTGTATTGCAAGTGTATTGTAACTATTTGTTTACAGATAATACATTGTTCAAGATTTTAGAGTGTGGAGTTTTTCTCCCAAAAGGTTCTTCCCCATGTATATTTTGGTGTTATATGTTGTTATTGTATATGTGATGTGGTTTACATTACCTGTTATGTGCATCTTTTTTATTACAACTAAATAAAGGTTTGAAACTTTAGAAATTTGTACATTCTCTCCTCTGATAGATTGGTGTAGAAATATTTTATGTGTACCTAACTTCCTTTCAGCTGGTATTGGAGCTTGATCACCTCTATTTCCAATCATGGGTAAAGTGTTTTTTGTACTCGTCTTGTTTGAGTGGGAGCCTATCACAGAATTTTTTTTTAACCTTGTTGCAAGAAAGAGATGGCGAGCACATCTGGTAGAGTTGAAATAAAGAAATTTAACAGAGGCAACTTTGAGTTGTGGAAGCTCATTATGGAAGAAATTCTAGTAGACCATGATTTTTGGTTATTTATTTCTGGAACTATGCCATTAGGCATGAAATAAAAATATTTGGGTATGATGGATCAAAAGGCTAAAGGTCTGATAAGACTCTATTTGGCTGATTTAGTATTCCTAAGCATTCATGAAGAGAAGATTGTTGCACTTATTTGGAAGAAATTTGTTTGAATTTATCAATCTAAATCCCTCGTAAATAAGTTGTTCCTACGAAAGAAGATGTATTATTTGCGCAAAGAGGAAGGAGGATTTGTCACAAATCAACTGAATACATTCAACATGCTTGTTGCCTAGTTGAGATTTGTTGGTGTGAAAATGGAGGAGGATGATTATTGCATGACTTTTTTATGTCCACTATTGGATTCATGGCACCACCTTGTCATAGCCATTAGAAGTACCACTACTACCTTTATGATGGATGAAGTGGTTGTGTCATTGCTATCTAAAGAGATGCAGAGGAAAACTTTTGAAATGACTAAGGAGGCTCTAGCAGTTTAACGAAGAATGAAAAAGGGAAAAAAGAAGAAAACAAAGCAAGAAAAGTCAGAATCCAAATCCCATGGGAGATCTAAGTCTCCTAGTAAGACCAAGGTGAAATGTTGGAATTGTGGAAAATCTAATCATGTTCGCAAAGAGTGTAAGGAGGAGAAAAAGAACAAAAAGAAGACATTCTTCAATTCAGACTCTAAAAAATTCTCTCAAGATGATGCAGAAGCTTTTGTCATTGCCTTGGTAATATATGCATCATAATATGTGTGGTTGATAGACCCAGGAGCTTCTTTCCATGTGACTTCACATTGAGATCAGTTCTCTATGTATGAAATTTCTAATGGTGGGAAGGTGTATCTAGGTGATGGTTCCCACCTAAATATTGTTGGTTGTGGAAGAATCAAGATAAGGTTCCCAGATGGTAGAGCGAAGGGGATCGATGGTGTCCTACATATCCCTGGTTTGGCACGAAACCTTCTTTATGTAAGTAAGTTGGATGATGCTGCAATTTATCTTATCAAATGAAGGATGCAAGATGAAAAGAGGAGCTATGGTGCTTGTTAAGGGTGTTTGGATAGGCACTATGTTTCATCTAGATGCATGCATATTTCAATGCAATAGGTATTTTATAGAAATGAAGAAAATAACTTCTCAGCCACTATCCTCACCATTGGAACCAACATCAAAGAAGAAAGTTGCATCCACTTATTATGCTTGTGCTTTTTGGGTACCTAAGGGTGCTCATGCATTGGAGATGAAGTTACCTACTGAGAATATAATGCTTTGGCACTAAATACTTGGTCACATTGGTGAAAATGGTTTGAGAAACCTAAAAAATAAATTCCTTGTTGAGGGGCTTAATGATTGTAATCTTGAGTTTTATTTTTGCAAACATTATCTTATGGAAATCAAAACCATGTTCAATTTTATCACAGTTCTCATAAATCTTCTAGGGTTTTGGACTATGTGCATCCTAATGTGTTTGGTCCTATAAATGTTCCTTCATTATCCAAATCCACGCATTTTGTTTTATTTAGAAATGACTACAGTAGTACATTTGTTTATTTTCTCATAAGTAAATTTGAAGTCTTCAGTTAGTTTAAGGAATTTAAAGCCTCGGTAGAAAATCAGGTTGATAGGAAGATTAAGTGTTTGAGGACTGATAATGATGGTGAGTTTTGTTTCATAGATTTCGATGTTTTGTATGGGATTGAAAGGAATAATACAACCCCATATACCCCTCAATAGAATGGAGTTACAAAGAGGATGAACAAGATGTTGATGGAGATGGTTAGGAGTATACTAAGTGGAGGTGGCCTCAAACAAAAGTTTTAGGCTAAAGTTGTTGTCACTACATGCTATCTATTTAATAGATGTCCTACATTAGCTCTTGTTGAGAAGACACCTATAGAGGTGTGGTCAAGAAAGAAGCCCTCTTTGAGACATCTTCATGTGTTTGGTTGTGAGATATATGCTCATGTGCCAAAAGATAAAAGGTTGAAGTTAGAAAACAAGGTTGTTAAAATATATCTTCAACGGTTATGGTATTGGTGTGAAAGGGTACAATCTTTGGAATCCAATGGTTGAAAATATTCTCCATAGTTGAAGTGTTATCTTTAGAGAGATGAAACCTTCTTCCATTATTTTGCAATCTATAGAAGAACATAAAAAAGATGTGGTTTAGCTTCCTCTTGATCCTAAGAAAGTTGAACCAGAAGCCCAAAAATGGACCCGATGATGAGGAGAGCTCTAGTAGCTCATAAAGATTAGAAGAAGAAGAACCTCAACCTCAACCACTGAGGAGGTCCACTCATATCAGGAGACAAACTAAAAGGTTTGGTTATTCACTTTTAGATTCCAATTGTATTTTTGTTTTGATTGCTAACGTTGATGAGCCAAGGACTTTGCAAGAGGCAAAGGGTATGAGTGATGCAGATTCCTAGATGAAATCCATGGATGAGGAGATGGATGCATTAAAGAAAAATAACACATGGGATCTAATACCTTTTCCTGAAGGATGTAAACACATTGGTTGCAAATGAGTGTTCAATTGGTCCTGATGGTAGTATTGAGAAGCATAAAGAAAGGTTGGTTGTGAATGGTTACTCATAGGTGGAGGGAATAGATTATGGTGAGATATTCTCTCATGTTGTGAAGTTGACATCTATTCAATTCCTATTATCACTAGCAATAGCCTATGATTTAGAAGTGGAACAAATGGATGTGAAATAGTTTTCCTTCATGGTGACTTGGGGGAAGAAATCTATATGTCACAACCTAAACAATGTGTGGTTAAAGGTAAAGAATGTTTGGTATGCAAGTTGAAAAAGTCTTGATATGGTCTTAAGTAATCTCCTAGGATGCGGTACCAAAAATTTGACACCTTTGTGTTGAGTTTGGGACTTTTGAGATCTAAATTTGATCATTGTGTTTACTATGAAACTATTAATGATTGTATTCTCATCATTTCATTATATGTTGATGATATGTTATTTTTTGGGAAAGATAAAAGTTTGATTTTAGATATGAAGCCTCAGTTTTCATCACAATTTGAAATAAAGGATTTAGGTGCAGCTTGTATATCTTGGGAATGGATATCAAAAGAGAGGGAGCTAACATAAAGCTTTGGTTAACCCAGAGTAAGTATGTGAATTCGATGTTGGAGACATTCAACATGTAAACAATTAGTTGTTCATGTAATGCAAGGGATAAAGATTTTTGTGGAGGATTGTCCAAAGTCTCCTTTTGAGATGGAGGACATGACCAAAGTACCCAGTTTGATGTATGTTATGATCTATATAAGGCCATACATTGCCCAAGCAATGGGAGTCCTAAGTTAGTTTATGGCTAATCCCAAATGGGTGCATTTGGAATGTAGTTAAGAGAGTATTCAAATACTTGTGGGGTACTTCTAAGTATTCCTTATGTTTTCATGGTTATCCTACTAGACCTCGACATTCAATTTGTATTCGTGGGTTTATGTATTATGATTGGGCAAGAAATATTGATAACAAAAGTGATAGGCCAAAATTGGGGTAAGGAGTGAAATAGATTTAATGTTTAATAATCAAATTTTAGTTTGGTCTAAATGTCAATCCAGGGGCGTAAACTTGTGAAAGGTGTAGTAGTTGTATGTGCAAGGGCTACAAGTGGTGAGGTGAGTATTGATGAAATGCATCTAGAAAATTAAACCTCATTTAAAACTGCTACAAATAAAAATATAATTTTAAACAACTAAGAATTATTATAATGACAACAAATTCTAAATCATTACAAACCATTATATTTAAATTCTAGATAAAATTGATTCAACACACTGTAATTTATAAATGAAATTAAATTTAAACTAAATTAAAATAAAAAATCATAAAATAAATTCACCATCATTTCAAGAGAGTGGTCCCTCCTCTCGATCCATGGGGTGGTTGCAACACTCTGCTATAAAATCATATCATAAACCTCACATATTTATTCCAGCAAAATATATTACATTATTGATTTTTGCACTATCTCCAAGCTTTCTTTTTTCCTGCTATATTGTTGCTATTACATATTTCTCTTTCTCGTTGCGTTATTTTCTAGCATTCTAATGTACTCCCTTTAATTCTAATATATTGCCCTATTTAATGAATAAGACATAAACAAGGCGTATAACAAATATCAAACCCATTCCCTACTTTCACGCCCTTCCTTCCATTTTTCACATTTGTTTTTTTGTCTTATTTTTTTAATATTATTCATCTTCTTTTCCACACCACCTGTTACATTATTTTATAGCCCTATTTTATAGCATTTTCTCTTATTCTCATGCCATCTCTTATGACATTATTTATGGCTTGTGGGTTGGAATAAAACTAGCCATAAAAATAGGATTTTGTTGTGCCATAAAAATAGCCATTTTTTGTTTAGCCTTTGTTCATATAATTATATTATTTACAGCAACGAATAATATATGTTATTTAGTGCTATATGAGTACAAATATATTAGTTGTTGTTAGCACAAGAAATAATTATTTAAAATTAAATTGATAGCTGAAATGATTTGTTGTTGTGAAGGTGACATGAAATCTATCATGAAGCCTATTATCTCCACCTTTATTGATATGCTGTTGAAATTATTTTCTCAACATAATGATAGCAAATATAAGTAAATACAATCTAATATTTATTATTCACTTATTTTATCTAAAAAACTAAATTGAATATTACTTATTTATATGCAACCATATGCAGCAAAAGGTGGTAAAATGGTATGATAATGTATGGAAATGGAATATGAAAATGGGTTAAATGGTATAGGAAAAAGGCTAAAGTATGGTATAAAATAGAACATGAATAACTCTCATCATTCTCCCTAACTTATCATATTGCATGTCCTCATGCAATCTTTATTTTTGAGAGTTTTGATTTGAATTGGTAGCCTTTAGATTTATGACTTGTGTCTTCTTCACCCTTGACTATTACAACTCATGGTTAATCAAATTTTCTTTCAATTTGTCTATCACTCCTCTTTATAGCAAGCTTCATAGCTTTGCTTTTGTTTTCCAATTTTCTCTTCATTTTCTTTTTTCAATATTTGTACCTCCTCCAACTGTTTATTTTTTCCTTCATTTTTCATTTTTTCATTTTTTTCTCTTTTTATCATTTTTTTCCTTAGATTATTTTTTGAAATACTATATATAAGAAGTATCATGAAAAAGTATCTCCACATTCATGAGTTATGTGGAATGGGTGAAATGATCTAGATAATATGAATGTTATGAAGGGTGAAAATGATGAATACAATGGGATAATGGATACTATGATGGGTGAAAAGATTGGTAATAAGGATGATGAACCTCCCCCCAACTTAAAGGGTTGACCGTCCTCAGGAAACAAGGAGAGGGTTGGTGTTACATTTTGCTTAATATGATTAATATAATAAGAAATATTAATAAAGTTAAGAGATAAAACAAGAAAAAATAAAATTGACTATTTTACCAACTTGCTTGTCCATTTATGCCAAGATTTGGTAGCCAATGTAACTCTATAACTGTGAATCTCTAGGAAGGAAGGAACCAAATTTTGTGACAAGGACTATAACCAAACTACACATGAAAGATCTCCATCAAACTGAAGCATTACGAAAATACTAATGGTAGAAAATTCTCGCTTCATTATTGAGAACACCTCAACTAAATGTGTAACTCGTGTGACAAGTGATCGAAGACATATTGACCATAACAAAATATAGCACAAGTGAGCTACTAGGAGGCACTCAGACAACCATTCAACAAAGTGTACCTACAAAATAATCAACCCATAAAAAGAACACAAATACTTGCATTTTTTTTTCATTTTTAATTTTTATAACGACAAGTGACCATTATCAAGCCATTTTTCAATCACTTACCACTTAGTGGCGCTGTGAAAACAATTTTCACCACTAAGAATTTTATTCAACTACAATCCGCCAGAAACTAGTTTTCAAATTGCAGTTGTCTAACAACGCCTGAAGGTTTTCATTATTAGAATTTATTGCTTTCATTTTTCTTTTTCTCTTTTTTTTTTCCTTTTTTTTCATTTTTTCCTTTTTGATAAACTGCATATAATGACCAAAGAAAATGAAACTCTCATATGGATGATGAAATGATACCATCCAAATCCCAGAGTTCAATCTGAATCCCTTCAATAAAAGTAACTGTGAAAATCAATTGCTTGTAGTAGTTGAAATGATGACCAATAATAACCTGAGCATAATCTAGAACATAGAACAACTGCTACAAATAATCTTGGTCTCATTTAGCTCATCCCATTATCTTCCACATGGTCTAGCATCAAGGATGGTGCAAAAGAGAACTTTTGTCCATGAATGTTGAACACTTTTCCCAATAATTCTCTTGTGATCTCTAAGAGTGAAGCATAAATTAAACTTGTTTTTCACCATATAGCTAGTAAGGCCAACAAAATGTGTCTTCATATTATTATGTAGAGAAGCAAGATCAACTAGTACTAGTACAAAAGTGTTGGGTCACCAAGAAACCTGTAGCCATATTCTCATGACCAAGCATATCAAGTATAGTAAGGCAACATCACCCATTTAATAACTCTGCCATTATGATTGATTTATTTATTAGAAAATAAAGAGTAGAGTTATCAAAATAAATACTTGATAAAAAATATATGAATAATACTATTACAATGAATGCTTTTTGAGACATAATATCAATGCCAATTAACATAAGAATGTATACCTTTATTTGGTCCAAGTATCACACAGGTGGTTTTATTAGAAACATCGATGAAACAATCAATGAGGTTTTATTAGAAATCGACCAAGAATCGTCAAAAGTCAAGGGATTCTCCCCAACTTAACTTCATATTGCAAAGGCATGAGCATTAAGATAATCCAAAGAATAAATAAAGACAATGCCATATTTAAGAATACCTTAAGCCTTGTTCAATGAACAATCAACCAAAGATTTCCAAAACTCAATGGATTCCTCCCCTCCCCCCCAACTTAATTTCACATTGTAAAATTATGAGGGTATTAGGATAATCCAAAGAATTAATAAAGACATTTAATATCTTACAACTTTAATGAATGATCATCCATTTATATCATGTTTGGTATGGTCATTAATCCATTCAAACCATCTTTTATCTATGTGTATGAATAACATTTATCATTGGAACTAGATCAACAAGTGTGTGAGGAATACGTATTTTGACCATAGATCTCCCAAGATCTATATGTTTGAATATAAAAAAATTTATAAATGATAGATCTTGTAGGATGTCATTGTGTATTGTTGACGCCAAAATTTGACGAGGTAACAATGTCTTATGGGAAACTCAATTTATGGGGGACCCTTTTGCACTAAACTGAGTGACTTCCGGGTTTTTAGAAAAGTCGGCTTCTTCTATAATGGGAGTTTGGAAAGGGAAAAGGAAATAGATATAATAAAATAAAGTCTAACTTAAGACAATGTGCCAAGACTTAATGATAGGCACAATAAATCATAGATCTAAGGGTCCGATTGGTGTTTGTAGTTGTTTCTAGAAAATTAGAAACTAAAGATTATAGCATAGACAATCCATTCATTGACATAAAATAATATTGCATACATTCCTACTACCAGGAAGAGTCATTAGACATGGTCTAGGTCAGCAAAATTGCATTCAACATATATAGAAGTTCTCAAATGAAATGTCCAGACAATAAACGCACAGTATATAGTCTGATCAAATAGCATGAAAAAATAGAAAGGTCGAACAATTGGCACAGTCTAAGAGTCTTTGCAATAAAATAAAATAGCAATAAAGGCCTGGTGTCTTTTACCAAAACCAGTGTTTCCTCCAAATTTCAGACATTTTTTCTCACAATAGAGAAAAGTATATATAGCAGGAAAAAAACTCCACTGCTTCGAAGAGCAAAACAGAAAAGATTTCGCAATCCCCTAGCAATGATGCAAAAATTAGAATATTCCCCAAGTCGTTGCAACAGAAACGATTTGAAACCAAGCATCTGGTCATTACAAGCATAGGTGCATCCTCTGCAAATGATGGTGGTGGTCCCTGCAAGGCTTAATCAGACAAGTGTCACCATCCCAAGCAAATGATTATAACACGTAGTGGCCAATAGCAGCATTTGGTTCGTCTGGTCCATCGCCTGAATATGAGATTTGCTGACTAGGCATGTGGCAGCCTTTCACTGCCTGTGTGAACCTCTCTCTCACTGCTGAAGACTTGCGCTAAGGCTACACGTGTCGAATGGGCGAAGCACTTAACCAATAGTGGAGGGAACGATCACCAACCAAGTGCAAAAGAGACACGTGGCAACATTTCGCTGCCCGCGATTGTTCCTTCATCTCTATGCCGAAAGTTTTGCGAAGAGCAGACACGTAGTAAGAGTACATCACAGATAACAATTGTGGGGCCCACCAAACTTTTTTGGGAATTAGGGCTTCGTGGCACTCGAGCGGAGCCTGATGAGGCAGCAAAAAACAATGATAAAAAATATCCCGCAGTCACGACACGTGGAAGCATAGCGGGGTTTCCTGGGATGCGAAAGGAATGCAGAAACTCGGGGTTGCAAAGAGTAGACATGTGGAGTGGGAGAGTAGAACTTAGATAAAAGGTCGAGTTGATTACCTCTGATGCACGGGCCGATGTATAGTGGAAAATACACCCGAAGGGAGCTCGTTAAATATTTTTTAACAGCTTTTGGCAATTATCAGGGGCATTTCGCCTGAGGAACGAAGAACCCAAAATTTCTTTGGTTTACAGGTCAGAGTGTCATTTCATTAGATAATGGAGTCAGAGATTGGAAAGATCCGCCTACAGAGGCAACCATTCATCCTCAGATGGCTTCACCATGTTGGGCAAATTCTCCTGTGCTCCACTTAGATCAATAGTTTCTTTGTGAGGCAGTGCATTAGGTAAACTGACCCCTGCTTCACAATGAAACAGTAGTTATGCAAGCGGATGAACCACTCCCTCAATGTCAGTCGCTGTGGGAGGATGACTAAAATTCCTAAAAGCTTTCGGATCATTTTCCTTCTCTTCTATTTTTCCTGCAATCTGCTCAATCGTGGCAATAGAGCCATTTTCAAGGAACGGGGATGGCAAACCCATCCTACTTAACTCAGAGAAACTCCCCCATATGTTGTCCAGTGTCTTGCTCAGAGTAGTCGCGATTGCTTTAATGCACTGGAAGGCGGAGTGGCAATGGATGAAATTATTTGTCGTTTGAGTAGCAGCATCCCGATCTTCAATATCCGCCCTGGTGAGGTTTTCATCAGAGATCGAGTATAGCTTGGTGAGCAAATCTTTTGCTTTTGGAACCTTCTCCAAAATAAACCATGGGAATTTATCAATCGTATCATGAGGCTCCTGGCTCAGCTTTGATGCCTTAGCGATGAATCGAAGGGTAGGCTGCAGTGCAAGGCAAAAGGTTTTAATCTTTTCCCAGTGAGAGATGTACAACTACCTAACCAACAGAATGATGTCTGGCTGTGTAGGAGAATATAGGAGAGAGATTTTAAGAGAAGCAATCTCTGCATCCCTTGAATTAATGGCCTCAGCCAATTTTTCCCTTTTCTTTTTTTCGGACGCTAGTTGCTCCGCAGAGCTGCTCATTTCTTTATTCCAATTCTCCTCGGCTTGAGAGTGATTTTCTAAGTGCATGTCTAGAGAAGACTTTGTCTCTTGGATTTCTTCTTCTAATTGAGCTTTTAGGCCCTTAAATTTAACCTCTTTTTCTTGTATTTTCTGCTCATATTGAGCTTGTTGGTGCTCAAAATTTTCATTCCTCTGCGTCATTCCTTGACTATACTCAAGGTGAAGTCGCTTCAGCTCTTCATTCTTCAGTCATAGATTATGCTCGTTTCCTGATTCTTAGACTGTAGCTCTTTTACCATGGCAGGGTCAATAGTCTGAATCTTTGCAAGTTCACCCTGAAGTTTGTTCTTCTCATCGTCTGCTGCCAGCGCCCTCTCCGTCATATGTGCAACATCTACCTCGGGGGATTTCTCTTTTTTTCTCCAAAAAACTAACCCTTTCCCTTACTGCTTTAAGTTGCTCATCCTAAGTTCTTTAGCTGGTGGCCAGTTTTAAGGAAGTTAGAGGTGACCACCTGTTGTGTTTCCTCCATGATCTCAACTTTATCATGCGGTCGGGCCACCTTCACGTCGAGCCCTACCACATATATTTCATAATCTTTTGGGTGCATCTCCCCCTAAGGCTTGGTTACTCTCGAGTACATGGTTGAAAACTTCAATTCCTATCAGATCTCATCATAAAGAGTCTGTATTTTTGGCTCAGTAGAAGCACTGTCATCTTTTTCCCTGTGCTTTTGCATTCTACTTGCACGTGCCTCCTTTCTACAATCAATTTGTGCCATAAATTTGGTTGGCGACGAAACTAGTCCGCCTGCGAAAGGAGCACCAAAAGGTAGGGCATAGGGATAGGTAACCCTCATAGGCATGGGAATTTGTTTCTTCTGGCACTAGTACATTTTGACCCAAATTTTGACAAACGGACTGGGCCAGAATTTTGACGTTTCAAATATCGTCGAAATTTTGACAAAATAATATCGACGAACGGTCGTCAAAATTCTGACGAACGTCCATCAAAATTTGGGTCAAAATGTACCAGTGTGGAGAGTGACGGTTTGTGGGGAGAAGTGGGGCATGTTTCAAAGCTTGGTTTGAGGCCCAACAGAAGGGCTAGTCACTTGTAATGATTGAATTGGTGAATCGACTGTAGGACTCATAGGTTGGGATGGTGGAGGAGTTGTCATTGCGGTGTCAACCTGTTGCGATGGAAGAGGATCTGCAACAATGGCAGAAGAAGGGGTACCCGTAGGGGGTACATTTTCAGAAAGTGAGGCAACGAGAGCCTAAGCGGTAGCAATGGACGTAAGGGTTCGTGGAGGGGTAAGGCCGGGTGGAGTGGTCTGTGAAAATTGGGTGAAACCTCCCATATATGTTGGATTAAAAGTGGGAAACAGAGGGTCAATACTCATGGTAGGGATTGTCGCTGAGGCAGGGGCAAATACCAAGGAATGAGAAGCAAGGGAAGAAGGAGAAAATTTTACCTATTGACTGGTTGATGGCGGCTCTAGAATCGCTGGCGACTCTTCCCCAGCCTCAGGCTCCTAACTAGCTGCAAGCACTTGTCTTCCGGCGGGTTCTTGCGAACCTTCTCCAATAATGCTCTCTGTGCGCTGTCGCTTTGCAGGCGAGGTCTCCCGAGCTTCGACAACTATTGTCATTTATTGTTGTGATATCCTAGCTGCCTTAGCAGCCCAAGTAAGTGTATGTGAAGCCCTTGATATATTAAAATGCACATTTGTGGCCACATAGGCAAGTTGTCTGGACCCCTTTTTCCTTCGGCGCGAAGGACGCAGAAGTTGCCGCTTCTTCTTCTTGCTCTTCGGACTCATCCTTCGGGTCCTCGCTCCTATTAATGCTAAAGTCCGGGCTGGGGTGGTCATCATCCCACCATTGTTCAAATTGCTTGTCATCCTTTAGACTATTATAAGGGGCATCCAATTGCCCTATCTTTTGGCGGTATTTCCAGAAAGCTTCTATTTTTTCATCAGTCCATTCTTCATCCTTCCACAACTTGTTATATATGGTGTGTTCCATGTGAACATTATCCTTGGCCACCGCCACAACAAAGTAAAACTTGTGCCATGGCCCTCTGTTATCTTGCATGGGAATACACGCCAGTTCAACAAAAATTTCATCCTTGTCTGCTCGCGGGTTACACTGCTTCTCCCAGTAAGGTCGGGGAACATGTGTAACCTTCATGTGCGGCACTGACAAGTCATTGAAAGGGTTGTAATCCCACTTATCATTTACTAGAACCAACTCTAAATGAGCTAGTTTATCCTGCAATAACTGATCTGATTGTTTCTTTAACAGAGTCACCGATTTGAAATTCTTCATACAAGTGAAGAATCATTTTGTCTTGACACTTTTGTTGCTGCAGAAGGTAAAATCAATAATACACACCTACCTATACATTTCAAGCGTGAGCACTCTATCTGTGACGCAGGCTGGGAGAAGGAAAGGTTGACCAGTGAAGCCCCATATCCAGAGCATCGTGAAATCTATTCCTAAGAACCAGTCATAGGTGGGAGTGAAACTCTGCATATATCTGGTCTGATCCCTGTCGAGCCGGATTATGTCACCTTCTCCGCGTAAATCATGCAAGAACGGAGTTATGAAATAATCTAAAAATGCATAATAATCATATGACATGGAAAGAAAGGGCCTCCACGTGGATATTGGCTTCCTCTTACCCTGTTCATCAAAAATTGATAATTCAAAATACCGGGCGAAGAAATCAGGGTTTTGATGTAGGAACATGTGAACCAAGAAAGAAAAAAATCTAAACTTTCCCTCCGCTGGGTAATTCTTTATTTTTCGTATCATTTCATATACTATGAACTCAACGAAATCATACCAAAAGGTATTGTGTTGTTTGCAGAATTGGAAGGTCGGTCCCAATTGAAAAGCTTTCACCATCTCATCGGAGTCTCGGTCGTATACAAAAGCTAGTATGGACATGGTATCCTACATATCCTCACGTAATGCACCATGTGGCAACGAAATACTTGGCAGCTTAGCACCTAGGACATTTTTCTTACTAATCTCCTCCAACAAGAAATTTGAGTTATTTTTCATCGTCTTCCATATTTTTTCTCCTTTTCTAGGGTAAAAGGACTCAATGTTCTCTCTTCTTTTACTTGGGTTTGGGATGCATAGCATATGCCAAACGGCATGTGGGGTGATGTGAACTCTTAAGTTTCGGCCTTCGATGTAGCGGGTGTTAGGGTTATAACACTGGATGGTAGCGTCAACTATCTCCGGGCAATAATGCACCAGTGGGACCATGTATTGTGGAAGACCACTGTACCAAACCTTTCTTGTTGTAGACGTGTCTGCCTTTGGTGTCGTCAACCTTGCACAGGCTGCTTCCCTTAAGGATTTAGGGTTTTTTGCGAGCCGTGGATCATAAATGTTATCTTATTTCTCCTCAACCCTTTTCTTGTTTCTACAATCTTTGGGCCTACTTAGCTCTATCGTATACGCCCTCTTTCGCTTTCTTGGTATACCATGCGTAGCATATGCCAAATCCTCATAGACATACACATCCTCTGACGATCGTATGGTTGTAAACAACTCCTGGCCAATCTCCTCTTACATTTGCTGAGATGAACTCTCAGACATTTTTCTTTAGATGAAGACTTCTGTGAGTTCTGGACTTTGTTATTCTTATCTAGCTCTAGATACGCTAAAAACTTCTCTGCACCTTGAGTTTTGTCATTTTTTAAAAGACTTTGAATCATTAAACTTTTTCATGTAATATTTGGCTATCTTTTCTCAAAGTTGTAGAGGAAAACATGCTTTTTGCATTCAATTTGACATGTACCGTTAATTTTGCGATTCGTGCAAAATGAACTACTTTCCATTTTGAGGCGGCAAGATTTCATTATTGTGTTTGGCAACCGTGTGATATATTGTGATTCCCTTGAAACTTGAGCCGACAATTTGCTTTCTAACCTTGCGTTAGTATGTGCTGGTAATTAATATCCTGGACGAAATGATTAAGCTCAAGCAAATGATCACGGCCTAAAAATATAAGGATATTGCCTTGGGCTATGGGAAACGCCTGTGACATGACACAATAGCCTATGACTGTGCAACTTACTATCAATGAGCACCACCTTTGTAAAGCTAATTAATTAGCCCCTATTAATCTAGCATGCATTGAACTGTACCTCCGCAAATGCAACTGGTCCAAAAATGTGAGCAAATGCAGGCACGCCTTTCGAGTTGGCATCTAGTTATCATCACATTTTTTCTCAAAATGGATTAGTGTGCATCTTCTCATCTTTTCTATAAATAGGTCGATAAGTAGTGAGGAAATCACACTTAGCATTTGAGCAGTGATAGGTTGTTAGCGCAGTTTTAAGCAAGCTTTCTCATAGGCTAGGTGGTAGGTAAGTTTCAGTATTGGTTAGAAGGTATAAGCATAGTGTCAAAATCATGGATACCCCTATTAGGTTAACCTCTTATAAGTCACATAAAACATTTTTGGGGAAGGTTTCTACTAGGCGGCTGAAAATAATGGCCAAGAATAAGCATTCCTTGGTTTTGGTAGCCATAAAATGGGTTCTGGGTAGGGACTGCATAGAGTACAAGGATAAGTACCGTGTGAATACTAATATCTGTTCACACTTTGTAGCATCAATGTTAGACATTGGCATCCCCAGGCCTCTCATCCTGAAGCTAGTCAAGGAAATGTTTCCCAGAAAGTACCTGAATGGCCTAGGTGAGGTTGTTGCTCACGCTGCATATGGGGTAGGTCTGCCATCAGCCAGCGACCTCCGTCGCTACATTGAGGAAGAAGCGATAGTTGTATGGCTGTCGTTTCTCAGTGGATTCCACCTTCAGACACGCGACAAGCATCGGCAGAGGGCTACCCAAGCCTTGCACTTTATGTTCCGCAGCTACAACGTGATACCATTCTATGACGTCGATTGGTATATCGACTTTAGGAACCTGGTGTTTCCCCCGCCAATGGTGGTTGTGTCGAATGATGTTGCTTCTGTTGACGAAGATGCAGTAGGTTTCGTCATAGAAGAAGTGGTAGACGTTGCCATTGATGCATCAATTGCTTCCTCCCATGCCCTTAGATGAAAAGTCTCCCCGCTCCTAAAAAAAAATTCCTCCCAGTTTCTTTATTTCCTGTTGTTGCATACACCACTTGCCTTATAGTTTTGTATATAAGCCTGAAAAAGGCTATAATTTTTTGCATATATGAAGGAAAAGCTCGAATAGTCATATACTTTTTTGGATTATGGCTTCCTTAGCCATTTTGCAATGTAAAACAAAAGAATAGATATAAATAGATATATATCTTTATAAAAATCCATGGCTCTTTCTTTCATTTTGCATTTCAATTTTTTGGGCTCTTTTATAGCATATGTGTTTGTTTTCTTTGCACATGGGTGTGTTTAAAATGTAAAGAAATCCCACTGTCCTATCCTCCGTAATAATGGGTTATTCCCGCAGAAGCACAAACCAATTTCGAAAAAGATCAGCCAAAGAAAGGGAAATAAAATAAAAGCATTATTCACATATGTACAAAAATAGAACTCGGCTCTTAATGGAACAGCTTAAGATGAATCCCATTAACCGGGATTCCTAAGGGTTCCTGTTCCATATTCTCTAACTCGAAAGCGTTATGCTCCTTGCACCGAATGATTTTAAAGGGGCCCTCCCATAGGCTATCAAATTTACCATGCTAACCTGGCTTAGTAGCCCTTTTATCATACTTCATTACTAAGTCTCCGCACTTTAGGCCTTGGTTAGAAGCCTTCTTGTCAAACCATCGCTTGACCACTTGTTGGCGGTTTGTCATGGCTATTAGGGAATTCTCCCTTTTTTCTTGTCTTTCTAACAGTTCGGTAAGCCAAACCTCCATGGCGCCATTTTATTCTATCTCGAGAGATTTCAACAGTTGGAGTGCCAAAATCTCCATAGATATAGGTAGCAGTGCCTCTTTCCCGTATACCAACTCATAAGGCGAAGTCTTAAGGACTTGCTTAGGAGTTATACGGTTTGCCCAGAGTGCTGCTCGGATGTTTTTATGCCATTCCCTCTGGTGTTCTGAACCAATTCTTTTAAGGAGTTAGACTAGGCTCTTGTTTGTTGACTCTGTTAGGTCTTTTCCCTGCGAGTAATAATTTGATGATGTCTTAAGGAATATGCCATTCGTTAATGCAAACCAACATACCTTTGTGCCTAGGAAAACTCTGGCATTATCGGAAATGATAGTTTTCAGAGGACCGAACCTTGTCACCAGCTCTTCGAGGAAATCCAAAATCTCTATTTCTGTTGCATTTTTAAGCGGAACGAACTCCGTCCATCTTGTGAAGTAATCTATGGCAGTCAGAATCCACTTGTGTCTAGCACTAGAAGCTGGATTAATCATCCTTATGAATTCCAGACCCCATTGTGCAAACGGTTCGTCCGCCACTATAGGTTTGAGAGGCATTGCGGAATTCTTCCTTCTGTCAGTAAAGAACTGGCATTTTTTGCAAGATTTTACCAAAGAGTGGGAGTCATTGAAAAGTGTAGGCCAATAGTAACCTGTGCACATAATTTTGATGGAAGTGGTCTTAGCAGAGAAGTGTCTGCCCGCAGCGCTATTGTGGAACGCGTCAAGGATCCTCTTTGCTTGCTCTGAAGTAATGCATCGCAGGAGTAGACCATTGAAATTTCTTTTGAAAATGACCCCCTCCACTAGCGTATATCCGTAATTTTGTAGCCGGTAGTATCTCCTCTTTTGGGATGAGAGACTTGGCGGATACTTTCTGGTTTGCATAAACCTCATCCTATCTGTCAGCCAACAACCCTCCAATTCTGGCTCATTTATCATAACTAGCTTTGGTTGCTCTCCTGCGGCGGGTATCTCCTTGTCCTGCGCTATGTATTCACATAGTCCTCTTCCTCTGATGGTTTTAGTGGGTTTGACCCCAATATCATATTCAAGGATCTTGGTGATCCAATTAGCTCTTTTTTTCTATGATTTCTCCTTCCATGATATATTCGCGCACACTGGAATGAGCAACATAAACAAATACTTTGTTGCAAGAAACTAGATGGCATAACTTTTTAAGTTCTTTCACTATTGCAAAGGCCTATCTTTCAATGAAATTATAATTCATCTCATATTCCTTTAGGATCCAGGAGTAGAACTCCACTGGATGTTCTCCCTTTCCTTCATCATCTTTTTGGGTTAGGATAGTAGCGATACTGGACTTGCTACTGAATGCATACATTATAAAATCCTTAGATAAATCTAGATTAACCAGTACCAGAGCTGAGGAAATAGCTTCCTTGACCTTTTCAAAGGCTTCTTGAGCTTCGGTCGTCCACTTGAATGCCTAGTCCTTTTTGAGCATCAGGGTGATCGGCATAATTATTCCCGCAAAGTCAGAAATAAACTTGCTAACAAAATTTACTTTGCCCAGGAAGGATTGAACAACTTTCTTATTCACGGGAAGGGGAAGTTTTTTGATAGCTTTTACCCGTTTGGGGTCGATTGAAATTCCTTCCTTAGACACCACATGTCCTAACAACTTGCCCTACGGTACTCTGAATACACATTTTTTTGGATTTAGGGAAACCCCGAACTCCTGGCA
This sequence comes from Sequoia sempervirens, assembly GCA_007258455.2. Lineage (NCBI taxonomy): Eukaryota > Viridiplantae > Streptophyta > Pinopsida > Cupressales > Cupressaceae > Sequoia > Sequoia sempervirens. Next base: position 165,919,116 of record VDFB02281492.1, on the reverse strand, counting down.
CTTTTGAGAAACTATTTCTAAGTGGTAAAAATGATCATCCTTAGATTTACAAAACACAGTAAGATCATCCAAATAAATTAGAATAAACTTATTAGATAATAATAATTTATTAGGAATTGCAATTTCTCTTGGTGGATATGTTGGAGTGGATGGTGTGTGAAATGAATGGGATAATGACAATGGTAAAGGTTGTGTTGGATATAGAGTAGGTGGTAATAGATAGGATGGATATGGTGGATATACTAATATATGGGATGGTTATGGTTGTTGTGAGCATTCATTATGCCATTCTTGGTAGTATGGTGATTGTTGCCATTCACAACACATACTAGATCGGAAAGAATTTTGTGAAGCAACATATTGCCTTCTAGATTAAATAGAATTATAAGACATTTTAAAATCATTTAACATACCATGATCTACCTGATTTGATGTGTGTAGTTGTCCTTGTGTTATAAAGAAGACATTCTCACTTTCACCTTTTGTTTTGTTGAGGCTCACACATAGCTTGGATCTCCTTCACCATGTCCTCTTGAATAACTTGGCATGTGCACTCAACTTCTTCCTTGCAACAATCAAAACAACAACTGGTCAAATCGTCATTCTTGAAATTCCACTGTCCTAAAAATTCATCAATTATTTGTTCTTGCTCAACTAAGAAAATAAAATTTGTAGATGTTTGTGATAATGGTATTGGAAGATCAAGATTATCTAGGTTGCATTCATCAGGTAGAGGGGAATTAAAAACATCACTTTGTGCAAGCATGACTTCCCCCAAATTTTATTTTTGGTTTTGAAATTTGGTATGTTTGAACTACCTTGAAAATGCAACATTTTGTTTTTGTTTTTTTTTGTTGTTTCTTCAAAATTACTTCTTTCTATCAATTAACTCACAACAAGTGGTGTAAATATAAATAATTTTATATTCTAAGATCTACCTACAAACTCAAGCCATGCATCTATATAATTTAAAACAACGCAAATTAGGAGTAATCACTTAGGAAAGGTCGGCAGTTGCACAAGCTTTCTTCCTAACGCATTGGTCCTAACTCATCTCACCAAGCTAATAGGCCTTTAACATTTTTTCCCAACAACAGTGCTAAAATGATAGGCCAAAACTGGTGTAAGGAGTGAAATAGATTTAATGTTTAATAATCAAATTTTAGTTTGGTCTAAGTGTCAATTCGGGGGTGTAAACTTGCGAAAAGTATAGTGGATGTATGCGTAAGGGCTGTAGGTAGTGAGGTGAGTATTGATGAAATGCATCTAGAAAATTAAATCTCATTTAAAATTGTTGTAAATAAAAATATAATTTTAAACAACTAAGCATTATTAGAATGACAACAAATTCTAAATCATTGCAAACCATTATATTTAAATTCTAAATAAAATTGATTCAACACATTGCAATTTATAAATGAAATTAAATTTAAACTAAATTAAAATAAAAAGCATGAAATAAATTCACCACCATTTCAAGAGAGTGGGCCCTCCTCTCGATCCATGCGGTGGCTACAACACTCTGCTACAAAATCAAATCATAAACCTCACATATTTATTCCAATAAAATATATTACATTAATGATTTCTATAGTATCTTTAAGCTTTCCTTTTTCCTGCTACATTGCTACTATTACATATTTCTCGTTGTGCTATTTTCCAACATACTAATGTGCTCCCTTTAATTCTATTATATTGCCTTATATAATGAATAAGGCATAAACAAGGCGTATAAAAAATATCAAACCCATTCCCTACTTTCACGTCCTTCCTTTTGTTTCACGTTTGTTTTTTTGTCTTATTTCTCTAATGTTATCCATATTCTTTTCCACACTACCTATTACATTTTTTTATAGCCCTATTTTATAGCATTTCTCTCCTATTCTCACGCCATCTCTTATGACATTATTTATGGCTTATGGGTTGGAATAAAACTAGCCATAAAAATAGGATTTTGTTGTTCCATAAAAATAGCCATTTGTTTAGCCTTCGTTCATCATAATTATATTAGTTACAACAACAAATAATATATTATTTTTAGTGCCATATGAGTGCAAATATATTATTTGTTGTTAGCACAATAAATAATTATTTAAAATTAAATTAATAGCTGAAATGATTTGTTGTTGTGAAGGGCGACATGAAGTCTATTATGAAGCCTATTATCTCCACCTTTATTGATATGCTGCTGAATTATTTTCTCAACATAATGATAGAAAATATAAGTAAATACAATATAGTATTTATTATTCACTTATTTTGTATTTATCTCCAGAATTTGGCTCGCAATCCTCAAAACCTGTTTCTTCTCGCTTCCTTCCACCAAATCCTTCTTCTGCTTAGCAATAGGGGCGACGAGGAGGCCTCACCATACAAATCATTCTTCACCTTCAAACCCCTATTAGGCACATCAGTAGCCACTTCTTCACTACAAGTCAAATAACCCTCACTAGCACACGGTTCCCCTTTATTCATCTTTCCCGTAGCAGGGGAATGTGGACCCCCCTCCAAAGAAGCAAGAGAATCAAGAACGAAGTCCACATCCTCCTCCGACTCTAACTCTTTTTCCAAAATCAATTTCATTTTCTTGACTTTTTTGCTAGCCGGTTCCTCTTTAGAAGCAGTCTCATACTCCTTAGTAGGTTTGGACTGTTTACCCTTCGGGGTGACCATAGGTTTAGCAACATCAAAAGTCTTCTCATAATTAGAGATGAGAATAATTAACCCTACATGCAAGACACCATTTTTTGGGTTTTTCTTGTGATCCTTAAGACCCGAATCAAGAGACATCATAAGATAAAACGGGAAAGAAACCCTCTTCTTGTGTCAGAAGTGATTAAGCAGGATGAAATGGTATGCATTAACCGCTAAAAATCGGCCTTCCAATGTAATGTAGTGCATTAATTCTTCCACAACATCCCCCCATAAAGCCTTAAGAGAACTTCTTTGATGTCCTCCACTCCTTGCATTCCTCAAATACTTCTCTTCATCATCTTTGAAAAAGATTTTCATAGCGGTATGCGCCTCCTTTTTATCCCTAAAGACTTTCATGTTGTCCATAGCCAGGCTAGTAATACCAGCAATAAATTCTTCATTAACCTCAAATTTTGTCCCATAAAGCTTGAGCACTCTATCATTCCATCCTTTAACAAAAAGTGTCGTTACCTGAGGATTATTACCATGTAATTTCTCCAAGTAGGGAGTTAACCCTCCCTTCTCTAGCACCTGCCAGACCTCCTTCCTCTTCCTAGTAGCTTCACATGATGAGGGTTCAGCGCGATTTCTATCACCACCCATATCGCCACAATTAGCAAAAGTAACCAACTTGAGGGATCCAAGCACAAAACATAGAAGACTATGGAAAACAATACAAAGACCACCCAGAATTCGTGTGAGGCTAGAGTTGAAGTAGGGGAAAATAAAGACCATAGAGTTCTGTTTCCTATGGCACCCGGCTCTCGTACCAATCTCTTGATTCAAATCTTGCACACCATCCTTTCTCATAATAATCAGCCACATGAGGAAAGGCATGCACGCCACCAACCATAATAAGAAGTTATTCAAATTAAAATCAGCTATCATGGTTCATAGTCACAATAACCTCTATAGGAAGAGGGTCATTCAAACCCCATTCCCTAAACTCTTTAACACCAATGTTAGCAAAAATTTCTGCTATCCCATTACCTCTCTTAAGATGTGTGATATGTAATAATCATAAAAATATTTCAAAATATCTATCGAGTCCCTTATTAAAGACTCAATAGTCCAAGAGGGGGGCAAGCAATTTTTCAAATTATTTATAATATTCAAAGAGTCCCCCTCCAACCACACTTTCCTATATCCTTTGGTTTGAGCCAATCTGAGACCATGATAGGCTGCAACACAAGTGGGTATAATGTTGGGATTAAGGTGTCTCAACCTTTACAATTCTTAGAATTTAATTTGGTAATTAATTATATATTTTATCATAATGTTATTTTGCCTACTAATGTTGTGGCACTTTGTGGGACCTGCTAGTGATGTGGCATCCTAAATGGAAGGTGACACGTGCATTTTGGAAGCTAATTTCAAGGAGGTAGGTGCCCACTTTTAAGGGCCTAATTTTGTGGCTAAAATGGTGGCAATTGTCATAAGTTGCTGTCATGTTTTATGACAAACTATGACAACTTGCTATGACGGTTTATGATAGATGTAAGAGTCATGCATGACAACTGTAAGCTAAATTGGTGGAGGTGGGTGTCCCATTTTGTGGGGCCTTAATTATTCTAATTTGGTGGAATTTTTCATATGTCATAAGTTAATTATGGTTGATTATGACAAGGGTTGTTATATGCTAGATTATGACAATGTAAGAGTTGATTATGAAAAATTATGATATGCATGTTGGGTGGCACCTTGCACGTGAATATTGTAGGCATCCAAATTTTCATGAGCTCTATAAATGCTTATGTTGCATTTGGATTTGTATGTTATTGTGCTTTGTAGGTACTATTATGTTGTTGGATTGGCTCCAAATTTGTAACACTAATAAATTCCTATAGAGGCTTGTATTGTAAGTGTATTGTAACCGTTTGTTTACAAATAATACATTGTTTAGGCTTTCAGAGGGTGGGGTTTTTCTCTTGAAAGGGTTTTCCTCACGTATATTTTGGTGTTATATATTTTTAGTGTATCTGTGATGTTGTTTATGTTACCTATTATGTGCATCTTTATTGTAACTGAATAAGGATTTGAAATTATAGAAATTTGTACATTCTCTCCTTTCATAAATTGGTGTAGGAAGCTTTTCCATGTACCCAACTTTCTTTCAAATTTGCCCTACCTTTTAAGAAACCATGACCTCTACTTTTTCTTCTTCCTCGAGAGTTAGAACCAAAACTTTGATTTGATTTATCCTCCTTATTGCCTTTATAAATATTAGCACTTGGTTGATTATTATTTATCATTTCCTTTGACATAAGCACTTGATCTAGATCACCCATACATTTTGCCTTATCTTCATGGATACGTAAAGATCCAATTATCTTTTCAACCTTTGAAATATCTAAATTTTGTATTTTTCTAAATTAATAACACTATGCATCTGCTTGGGTGTAAGAGACCTCAAGATCTTCTTCACAATCAATCTTCTTACACATGCTCCCATATGTTGTCTTATTCTCTATGTTTGTCTCTCTAACACATTAATCTTTAACTTTTTCATTATCCTTCATTTTTAAATTCTTAAAATTCATGTTTAGGGTTTGAATTTGTATAACCCTTACTCAATTTACCTTGATATGAATTGTTTAAATTTTCACATGCTTTCCTTGTTATCCTGCAACCAAGAATTATTAGATAAGTAATTGGATCTATTGCACTCTAAATATAGAAGAATGCTTGAACATATTTTTTCGCCTCTACTTTTTTCTTTATCCTATATATTGCATTTAATGCATTTCAATATTGAGGTTCAACATACCCAATTGCTACTACATCCCATACTTCTTTCCATATTAACATTATTTTGAATTGATATCTCTAATAATCAAATTCTCACCTCTGAACCATGGAATTGGAAATATACCATTATTAGTTGCCATTATAGTGAACCAAACAAAGCTAATATTTTATCTTAAAATATTACAATCTTGAGCTCTAGTGAAGGAATTGTAGACACCTAATATTTCCTAGTACACCCTTGTCCAAATCAACCAAATAATTACATCACCTTGTTAAATCCCCTTCACCTAACGTCCCCTACCTAATTAAATAATCTTATTATTTAATTAGTCCATTTTTCATCTCACAAAATTAAATAATTTTATTTAATCACATCTATTTCCACCTCATATGGCTAAAATAATTAATTAATATTAATTTTTATGGCTATATTCTCTCCACCAACTTTCGAGAATAAAGATGTCCTAAGTACACTTGTCCCCACATCCCTCATGTTTGCAAAAAAATATTATTTTTGGTAAGAGTGTCCTAGCCCTTCACATTCCAACAACCTCCATCATGACTCCCATTCTCTCCTCAATCTTAGAGAATGCCTCTCATTCATCCTTCATTTTTTATCTTCCTATCACATCTCTACCATCCATTATCTCTCCCAAAAATCTATAAATTGAGTCACACTCTCATCCATTTTTTTGCTCATCTTTGCTAACTATATGCTATCAAAATAGGTACCTTTTGTGCAATAAGATTATCCACATTCTAACCATCATTGGAGAAAATCAAAGTCATAATGGAGTTCATTGGCAATGTTTTTTTAATGCTTATATTATTATCTTGTTTTGAATTCCTTTGTGTGCTATATCTGAGGTTTTCTTTGGTTTGAAATTAGAAAATCTATTTCAATTTGTTTCTAATTTCTATTTTTAACCTAAGAGCTTACATCTTTGGTGACTCTCCTATAGAAGCTTATCCCTTGTCTAACTCTAGTGTATATTTTAAGTCTTGTAGTGGTTTTTGGCTTATAGGTTTTTGTAGGTTCTTGTTTCATTTTGAGTGGTTTTGGGGATAATTTTTTTACAAGAGCTTCTTGAGGTAAAACAAAGCTCGTGATTGTATTTTAAGCAATCAGGAAAACTTTTGACATATAACCCTTTATAGTTCTCTTGTAGGAAAATTAAACTATTTTTGTTGTATACAATTCCATACGACCATGTGAAATTTGTATGGTCATACAATTTGTACTCTATAGATTATACCATAAACTTGCGATTGTTGTAAAATATATACATAGTTTTGAAGTTCTGCATAAATATATATACAATATAATATACAATAGGTAATATACACACGATTTATTATTTTTAATAATTCATATACAAAGGGATACATTTTTCTATAGGTATATTCATTATATATACCCTCACACATTTGTGCATATATCTTAGGTAGGTAATATATACAATATTTTGAATACTCATTTTGCATATACATAATAAGTGTATTTCTACAAGCTTAAAAAATACACAATGTTTTATATATTTGTTTTTCTTATATACACTCAACAAGTAGATTCCTACATGGCGTATATACACAATCAAGGAATTTCTAACGTATTTCCTTTTTCTTCACGTGGATGGTTTTAGATTAACAATTAAAACAATATTTGTGGGTGGTTCATATAAATCTACTAATATTTATTTCTTTTAGGAATGTGATGGGAATCCACAAAGAAAATAGGTGGGATCCATGACTAGGTCACATTTCTTTTTTTCTTGTGCCTGGCTCCTAGTCATATTAATGACTCAGAGCTTTATTTTTGTAGCACCTAGTACCATGCGCTTTGAGACCCTTAGTTCTCAAGGGGCTAAAATCTAGCACCTATACTCCTAACACTCCTAGTGCCTAGTGGCAGTCACCTAGATGACTAGGGGCTAACCACTAGGGGGTTTAACCATGCTCTATCCCATTTGAATTTCTTAAAAAACACTCTTTGGTTAATTTATTATAACTTTTGTACTTTTTATCAAATTTTTGAATTTTTATAGGCATTTGAAAGCTAATTTGAAGCCCTGGATAGTGGACTAGGTAAAATTCTAAGAATTTTCTTCAAAAATTACATACAGTTATTCAAAATTTGTCTTTTATTCTCAAAGTTTAAACATCAATAACTTTTACATATGATATCATTTTTGAGCAATTTTTTAAAAAATTATCAAAAAATTATGGGCAATCTATTTTTTTATGTTTCTTTTTCTATAAGACTAACATAATTTCTAATTTTGGATAAGCTTTACATGTAGGGATTTTGTGTGTCAAAGACTTATAGGCTTCAAACTACTAGCTTGGTGGTTTTGTAGGACATATTTTGGAGACTTGGCTATAGAAACTTGTATTTCTAAGTGCTTTATCTACTTTTGTTTGTTTATCGCACCAAAAAATATGTTAAAATTCACCTACACATTTGGATTTTAGGCTTAAAATTTACTTCTCTTCTAATCCCAAAGTGGTATCCTATGTATGATCTCTTCTCACGCTCATGGGAAAACTTGAGGATTATAAATAAATACTATTTCCCAATTTTCTTTATGGCCCTGCCTTAGATCTCATCACCAAGGGGACAATCTTAATTCTAGCATTCTGAAAAAGTATAAAAAATCAGGGGGGTGAATTAAAGGATATGCCTCATGGAAGGGAATTTTACCATTTAAGCTAAGCGCCTAATAACTTTATACCTTGGGGAAGTGAAGGGGAAGAGTGGGTTACCCTCTACTCCAAGTGATTTGATGTTAGTCGATTTCATATTCATGGATTAGGCCTCATGTACTCATGTGGTATTTTGAGTATTCCCTTAGAATGCCTTGTAAATCCTAGCTTAAGACCATTGACCATCCTTTTTTGTGGTAAATCGAATACCAATTAGGCCTAAGAAGTTACTCACATGTGCTTTCAAGGAGGGAAGATAGAGCTAACTTTGGGAAAGGCTTTGGCCTCCTACATAAGGGGTTGATAGGTGGTAATTACCTTGCATTCCCTAGCTATTCATCACTTGATTAACACAATATATATGGGCCCATGAGGATTGATATACCCTTATTGAATAATTTAAGCTTCTTGATTGTGTTATATATACCAAGTGCTTATTTGTAAACCTTTATACCAAGTCAATAAAGTCTATTTTTTGAAACCTTTTTTCTTGTTTGAAAACATAATCCCAATTGGTAATGCTTGAAACACAAAGTTGAATCCAAGTTTAGGATAACCATCACCTACAATTTTAGTGCTAAAATCTATTTCACTCGTAAACACATAGTGCACAAAATCATAGTCCTTGCCTTACAAACAACTAGTCCATTTTCCCAAATCATAGTCCTAGTTCATACTCCATATCCATTATATATATATTAAACCCTTCATCCATAAGACTTACCAAATTAGCCTTTTTGCATAATCTATTATCTTCCTATAGTCTAAGTCTTAGAAATTTTGTCCTACATCCCTCATATCAAACCAATACTTTTATCCATTTGACATTATCCATCTTAGCCACACCCTTAGTCTTATATCCATTATTCACATTCCAATCTACTCTCATTTTCCATTCATTAACACCATACATTTAGGCTCAAGGGAATCACCCCTTTGTTAGTCAATATCCATCGTTCCAATTGGTTCACAACCATCGTCATCCTTGAGTCAAATCCATAGTCTTTGAGACCCTTACAATATCCTTGATCATTAAACTACCACCATCCTTTGTACAAGGTTTGAGGGGTGAGAGATTAGAATGAGAGATGGAGGAGCTACTCGTGGGAAAGATTCTTCAATATGGCCTATTTTGGAATCATATGAGGTGGATATATTATGGCTATGGATATTACTAATGCAATCTTTTTGGGATGAGTCGTTGCTAGATGTAGATGGATGATTGTGATATTGCTTGGAAAAAAGGATCTTGAATATGCTCAATTTCTTATTAGGTGAGTGGGATGTATGACCTTCCACTTTAATCTTGTGATGATCAATGAGATATTGGATGTAACTTTTTAGTTGTATATAGCTACATTTTTTATAATTTGTATATTTTGCTTGTCCTTGTAGTATAGTAACATGTGTTTATGGTTGGACATTTTGGACACTAGGATCTATCTATTTAGGAATTTTTTTGTAGTCTGGATGAGTTTGGAATAAGTTATCTCATTACTGACAATTATTTTATTCTTATCCCAAAAATGAGGTTTGTCATTGGTATAGTTATTATTTTATTTGTCTTTGTTATGGATCTTGAACAATCCTTTGGCAATAAGGGCTTTCTCAATGGTGACCCCCTTGTCTATAATTTCGTCAAAAGTGGATACATAATGGACTTGTAGATGAAAAGACATTTCATGATTAAGATTGGTGATTAAAACATGGAAAAGTTGTTTTTCTATTATAGGCTAAGAAAAGCAACTAGTGAGACTCCTCCACCGTTGAAGGAAGGAAGCAAAACTTTTCCCATTTTGTTGTTTAGCATTACAAATAACAAGCATAGTTGGCTCGTGTTCAACATTATAAGAGAAATGAGTAACAAATTTCTCCATTAAGTCACTAAAAGTTTGAATGGATCCTCGAGGAAGGTGTAAAAACCACTCAAGTGCTTGTCATCCTAAACTACAAGGAAGGAGTCTCATGAGATAGATGTCACTACAGGTAACTTCTTGGCATGCCATAAAATATTCTTTAATGTGATCACAATGGTCTCCCTTTCCCTTGTATTTATAAAAAATTGGTATATCAAAATTGTTAGGGAAATGTATCACAAATATTGATTTATCCAAGGGGTAGGGAAATAATTCCTCAACTTTATATGTGTGTTTTTGTGTAAGGTCCCTATTTGTAACCTCTTGATAGTGTCTTTTATTTCCTACAATTCATGGGCAAATAAATTCAAAAGAAGTTGGATTTAAAGGTGGAGGTGAATTGTTATAAGGTACTTGTGGATGAGTGGACTAATACGTGTTGTTTGTGGATGATATTGATGATGATAAGATGGTGTTTATTGATAAGTGGTTTGGATGGGATTGATAGGTGGATTGAATTGTTGATGAGGCAATGATTGGTGATAGGTTGTCTAAAGGTGTTGCTATCTGGGATATAGCGTTGATTAGGTGAAAATTGGTGATAGGTGGATGAAAGTGTATTACTAGCTAGATTATATGATTAGTGATGCAATACTTATTGATAAGTAGGCTAGAGTGTGTTGATAGGTGGGACATATTGTTGAGATGGTGATGTTTGTTGATAGGTGGAATGATGAGATGTGCAAGATGGGATTGTAGTGAGTTGGAAATGTAACATTTGTGACATGGATAGAGGATGCTATGACTGATTAAAGTAATGATGTCATGGATGGAAAGTTTGCTTGACGTGGATCAATTGGAGGAGGGATATTTTGGGTGGTTGAACCGAAATGAATGTTTAAGTGAATGGGATTGGGTGAAGCTGGGATATGATGGAAAATATTGTGTGATGGACCAGGTCGGAAACAATCATGTGTTTCTTGATATGAATGCTACTAGACTTTAAGTGTATCCATAGGTATACTTTGGATTTTGGACAATATTTTTTTTTTTTTAGATTTTTTGTTTTGGATTTTTCAGTATATGTGTTTTTTTTTGGATTTTTGAGATATATTTGATTTTTCTATTTTTTTTGGGATTTATTTATTTATTTTTGGGATATGTGATTTTTGTAGATTTTTGCGATATGTAATTTTTTTTGGATTTTTAGAATATTTGATTGCTAAGGATAGGGATAAAAATGGATGGTGCTTATGAGTCGATCAAGTATGTGTTTTATATGATATGAATAATGGTGTTGATGTGACTTAGTTTGAAATGTGAAAAAAATGGAGAACAATTAGCTAAAATGATGATGGATGATTGTGATGTTTAGAGTGGGTTGAAATGTAACAATACTGAATGATATTGAGGATAGGCGATGAAACAATCTAAATCAAATGTACCTTTTGAATCAAGACACAACTTAATTGATTTGTACTTTTAATCTTTCCCGAGTTCAAGATAGGCAAAGTTCTCAAACAAGATTGGTTAGGATTCTTAGATTAATTAACTTAGGATAGGCCAAGTTCCTAAGTTAATTCCATCCACGATGGTTAGATGATTATCAATTAACTTGCTAAGTTCTTAAGCACATAACAATTGAGGATAGATGATGATACCGAGTCTTGATTTTTTAAGGTAATGTTTGACTTAGATTGAAATGGAAAACTATGTGGGTTGATTTGCTATATTTTTTTGGATGATATGGGTGAGGATGTTTGATATATGTGTGAATGGTCGAGATTATATGTATTGATGTGAAAGAATGTTCGGTGAGGTATGACGATGTTAGGATATGATATGGTATGATGGGAAAGACAACGATATGCCATGGATATGGTAATTGTGATGTTAGATGATGTTATAAACTTGGGATGATAGTTGAATGTGAATGTAGATGATAGTCTAATCCTATGATAATGGATATATGGGATGATCTGGCGAGGTTATGAGATGCCAAAAGGATTCTATATTATGAATGAAAATGATGGTATGGTATGGTATAAATGTAAATATAGGTTCTATAGATGTCTATGATGATGCCAACCTAGGTTGTAGATAAAAGGATGGTGTATGATGGGTCAATACCTATGATAATGGAGGTATGCACTAATAAAAATGACAATAGATGTTATGATATGGATGTAGATGAAGGTATGATATGGATGTAAGTGATGGTGATATGTGACTATGGATGTTATGATATGGATGAGGATGTTATGGAATAATGGATGGTTTATGATGGATGTGAATAAAAGCCTAAAGCAAAGGTAATAGGTGGATATGTGATGAGTAGACTTAGGATGACAAGCTATAATAATAGACCCTATGATTATGGATGAAAATAATAGTCTAAACCTAGAAGATAGATATCAAACTAGATTGTAGACAACATGGTGATGTGGAAATGGTTGACAGCTAAACCTTAGCAAGAGGAGAATCTTAATCTAAAAAATAGAGACAAAATATTTTTATTTTTGGAATATTTTGAGTTTATTTTTTTTAATTTTTGGTTTTTTAAAAGATAGACTAAAAAGAAGACAAAAGATTAAAAAATCTAAGGCTCAAAAGGGAAAATCCCAAGTTTGGCTTAAACTGGAAAAGTTCTAATCTATCGATAACAAACACAACAACCTTAAAATTATTTAGGTAAGAGTAACTATTATTGTGGGACCACAAGCAAAAATAATACCATTACCAAGTGAATGCATAGCTAGGGTATGCAAGGTCGTGTGACACCTATGAACCCCTTATCTTGGAATGATAGGGCTTTGCCCAAGGCTAACTTCTATCTCAACACATAGCAGTACATGTGTGTAACTTCAGGGTACGATACACACATCCCTTGCACCACACTAGAAGGTGATTGAAGGACTTAGGCTTCTATTTACAAGCTCATTAGAGGAAATGTATGAATTGAGAGTTTGTTTACATGCATGAGCCTGGGAGGGTCTCTCCTAGTATCTTCACCTCACTAGTCTCAACAGATCGAGGGTCTTGGGACTTTGCCATACATGACGATGACTCACTCTTTGATGTACAACTTTCAGTCTCCCCCTTTTACACCCCAAAAAATATGGTTGAGGTCATCCCTTAGGGTGATGAAATCACCAAGTAGGCCTCCTAAAAAAGAAACACAAGGTCACAAATATTTCTATTCCTCAAGATCACCCTTGAGTGTGAGAGGATAACATACATAAGTGAACCTTGGAGATAAAAGACACTTGTTTATTTTAAGCCCAAATAAAAAATTGTGAGTTTATTTTAACCAATATATAATGGTGAGAAAACAAACACAATAAAAATAACACAAATAAATAAATACGGTCTAAATTAGTCTTCAGCACCATGCCTTGCAAAACCATGGATTGGTAGTTTCCAAAATTATCTTTGCTCAATGAGATATGTTACATTCAAATTATCAGTCCACAAGATAAAAAATAATAATAAATCAAGAAAATAGATTGCACCAATGGATTCCTTGTGAGCTTCTATTTTTTAATAAATTAAAAAAAATGATTTTGTATGTAAAAGATATGAGTGTTCGAAGTTTACAAAAGAAGTATGTCTATCAAGGAATTTACCTAACAGTGGAGGATTAATCTAAAAAATGGTCTACTCCACAGTGTAGTGCTTCAAACCATAACACCTATAGAAAATAAAAAAATTGGATAAGTGGTTTGTAAGTTATTACAGTTTTCATGAGATTACCCCATTATGGAATGCAAAATAAAGGGGGTCCCCTTTAGCCCCTAGGTGATCAAGGGTTGGTGGGCAGGTTTTGGGAACCTTTTTGGTATTACTCTTGATAACTCATGTGACCATGACCCAAGTGCCTTTGTAAAATGGTAATCTATGTGTATACATTGCATCTTAGATGTATATTGATCAAAATAGTGTATATTTGTTGATGCCTATGTATATACCTCCACTATTATGACTTGCAAGACAAACCAAAAGTCATAAATTCATGTGCAAGGTGATATGATGGTATGTCAAAATTTGTCTCTTGACCTTTCTAGATGCAATCGTGATGTTTGTTTTATGATATGATACTCTTGTAAAAAGTTGATCTCTAAGAACCCCTTAGTAAAACACTCACTTGCATGCTTAAACTCACAAAAACTCACAAGTACACACATTAGATGTATTGAATTCATGTAGGGTTCACCAAAATGTATGCATGCAAATGAAATAACATCAAATTAAAAAAATTAATACTTAAATCAATCACACGCAAACCTTTGATTGAGTTGAATGTAAAGTTTTGTTGATTTGTATGTGGATGCTTGATTTGCCAACATGACATTAACATCCTCTAGATATGAAGTTTGATAGGACTCAGGTACAAAATGAATGCTTGATTGATGATGTGAGATTATTTGATTTATAATTTTCTAGATTTGTTCAATGAATGTCTAGAATTCAATCTGAAACCCAAGACACTGTCCCTAATTTGGGGGAATGATAAGGAGATGTAGCATGAATAGTTGAGTTGCATATTATTTTAATATTTAATTAAAATAACTGTAATTTCTCAACTCATTGTGACTAGGGAGTTAAAATATTTTGATTGATCAATCAATTTCCTACATGGAGGAGTTAACTAAGTGCATGAGAGAATTAAGTGGAGTTGACTATTACATGGAATAGTTATTGATTGCATGTACGAGTGAAGTGGATTTGATTGATGAGTAGGACTAGAAGTAAGGCTGAGTGGATTGGCTAGACTAGGTAGTCAACTAGATGTGATGAAATTAATCAATTTAAAAATTAATTAATTGAATTATTGCTGCACATGAGGTGGAAATTAATATTAAATTTATTTATTAATGGATAATTTGTGGATAAATAAATGGATAAATATGTGGATAATTAATTTATTAAATGGATGGATAATATTATCTAAATTTAATTAAATAATTTGGAAATTATTTAATTAAATGATTAAGAATTAGGAGTCCTATGTGATAATGTGATGATACATTGCAATAGGTGTTGGTGTGATGAATTAGATGATTATTAGATGAAACCAGGATCCAGGCGATGAATGATTGAATCAAGTGATGTGATAATATGACAAGATGATAAAGGTTCTAGGAGATAAGTGAATGAATTAGGTGATGGTTGGATGAATATACAATTAGGTGAAGATGACATGTCTACAATATCTATCATAAAAGTGAATAAAATGCACAATGATGCTCCTTGTATAACTAGAACAAGGAGGAGGAAGGAAGGTAGGAGCAAACAATGTTATGATTACATATGATCCCCTTGCTTATATAGAAAATGGGTGAGATAGAAGGTAGTTTTGGACTCTAACCACCTCCATGAGTGTGGAACATGTGTCCATGATGTGTCATGTGCATGGGGTAAGTGTGATATGGCTTTCTTATGCACACGAGTTAGGGCTCTCTAAAGGTGAGAACATGTGTCTCAACCACATGAATTGAGACAAAAAAATGAAAATTCCACAAGTAGAGACTCAACAAGTGTTAATAGGACTCTCTTAGGTAGGAAAAAAGTTATCTAGTTTGATAACGTCACTATGATTAGTGTTGTAGAATTTAATGTCAATGCATCCACAATCCATGCTAACCTTTACATTCCATTAAAAGAGATGGATCCTCTCAAAGGGAATGTATTCAAAACATTTTAGATCATGTATTTCATTTAGTACATTCTAATTGATAAATTAAGTTTTATCTATCCTCGGTTGTTGGCTCACATTAATAGTCACTTGCACTAAGTGTTTCCCATGGACAACTAAGTGCCTTTTGGTAGTTGCTCCATTGACCTTGTTGGTGATTTGGGTTATCTGCCACATGTCAAGGACATTCCTATATATGATGGGGCTTCATATGGGACAACAATATGGTACAAATTTAACATATTTGTTAGATTAAATTCTTCTATCAATGAGGTGGTGGGAAATCTCAAATTGAATTTTTTAACCTTCTTGCCAATATTAGGAAATGCAAAGCCAATTTTTTTTGACTCGAAGAGTGTTGTATTATAGTTTGTTATACATTTTTTTGTAATGAATGACTTGGTTGCTCCACATAATAAACATTTGGTGCAATGTAGAATGTGTGAGAGAGGCATTTGCTACAAATCGAGAGTATGAACAACAACCTTCCATGATTCTCTTGTGCATTGACTAGTAGGTTATGTTTACTTCTAGTTCATAGGTTTTTAGAGGATTTGTTAATGGAGCTATTGGGAAAGTTGTTACTATTGTCCATAAAAGTGAGAAAACTACTTGATCTATCATGTTTTGTTGCCATTGAGATTGATCATTATGTTAACCTACCTTAGAATTTATGTAACATGTATCTTGTGTTGATTGTTTTAGTACTCATGGTGTTCACTGCTAACTCCCACTCAAGATGGAATGAGCTTTGATAAATTATAAATCCTAAGGTCTTACACTTGATGAAGTGTTACAAACATCACAGGTAATGACCATTTGGGTTTGGTGTTCATTGCAATATATTGGGTTTGCTACTTCACATATCTATGTATCCACCCAACTTTCAACTACTACTAATATTCCAAGATACAAGATAATCCATATGTTTCACTTGAGAGTAGGAAGGATTACCTCAAGATGTTAACAAACTCGTTTTGCTAAACATTTCAACGCCTAGTATACTCTAACCCCCTTTTTGTACACTCTATAATTTATTATATTTAAAAAGATAAAAAATGTGTGTTTCTTTCAAATATCCTAATTGAATAAGATTACACCAAATACAAATACCTATAACATGCCCATTCTAGTTATTCGGTGGTGTTGTATGGTTGTGAAGCTTGGGCCAACAACACATCAATATTGAAATGAAGATAATTGAAATATTACAAAGATATTTAATCACAAGCAATTTTAAAATAAAAGCTACTATACCATACAAGATTGTCTTAGCCGAGGTTGGAGCCTTTCCAATTGAAATGACTAAAATGATTTATCGACTAAGTTATTTGAAGATAATATAGAACATAGAAGGACACAACTAGCGCAAAATAACAATGGAGGAAAAGTTAAATAGAAGAAAGAACATGTGGGTTAAACAAAATAACAAGTGGGTGAATAAATGAGGAATTGACATGCAAGATTGTCCAAACATAAAGACATAAATCAAAAGTTAACTCGAGCAAAAAAAGGAGTACTATGTCAAGGAATTCAATCTTACATGCACCCATGAGCAAAAGCACTATATAGGGGCAAATATAAAAATAGAAAGAAAAATGTTTATAACCTAGCTAAGAACTAGCTCACACCATCTTATGTGTAAAACAAGGAGATGTAAAACACCCTAAGAGGAGTGGGTTGACAAGTTTTTTCACCTCTACACATTAGGATCAACAAAAACATATTGACATTACATCATGACATGTATGACTTATGAGGACATTTGAATCAATTATGCTAATACTCTAAAAGTAGTCTTTAAGAATGGATAGTGAAGATGATAAATTACTTGATCAAACTTTACAATAAAAGAACCATGATCAACAAAAAAATAGAAGACAATGAAATAAGAAATTATAGTTTGATGTTTGATATTTTTGTTGATTTATGCATGTTCCAATAGTTGTGATAGCATTTGTTGATATAATGCCCAATATTTTTTAACAATATTGGACCAATAGTTGTGACTTTAAAGTTGTTAGTGTTGATAACGACCCATAATTGAATGAAATATATTCCTTAGATCTAAAAAACAACAAATCATGTGATGCCACATCAACACACCAATAAAACATGATTTAGTGCACAAAGTATTGTTCTCATTTTTTATTTTTTTTTGGGTCTTTTTTGGATATCTCAACAAAAAGCATGCTGATGTGGCATCATATTTGATGATGTGACCTTGAAACCTTAGTTATAAACAGGAGACTTGCCACATAAGATGCTATTAAAAATTTGGAGTGATTTAAAATTTCCACATAAAATTTTGAAAAACGCGAAATTAAGATGCTCAACTGCTAAGTCCTCTCAACTTCGTGATGTTATGAACATCATTAAAAACTATACTTACATTTCATTTCCCTCCTTTTAGTAGGTAAAGTTGCTTTGTTGCTCGTTGCTAGTTATACCTCCTTTAGTAAAGTTCCTATTATGTTCGTTAGTAGCGCGTAAGAGCGGAAGGCAAAACGACCCTCTGAATTTATGGTGCAACATACAGTGAACACGCACACCTTTGCTGTCAATCTGTATAAGATGGCATATGCATTCTCATGTTCTGCGAATTGCAACAAAAGCTAAAAGCTTTCCGAATTCTAAATCTTCGCAACTCTCATTTTCTCTTCACAGGGGAGCTTCCATGGAGGTGGATCAGTCTCAGTAAGTTCTCTGCTGGAACCCTCGATTTCCATCAAGTGAGATAAGGTCAAATAAATGAGGTTTTTATCTTCCGTTTTATTTATACTTGAGTTATTGTGGCTGCAATAGTGGTGTAGGTTTGGTCAGTGACAAGTTAGGTCTCTGTCTCTTTAGTATCGAATATCTGCAGAGGATATGGATACGACAGGCGTCCCACAGTATCCCATAACTTAGGGTTTTACCGACGTATTTTCCTGTAATTGAACAGGGCATTTTATGCATTATGTATTTCTTTTTTAAATTGGAAAATGTGGGTTTGATTCCACTCCACAACACGGAGCAAGCCCAGCCCTTCCGGGGCATAATTGAACTGGGACCTTTATCGTGGTAATGCTGCTTCTTAACCATGCAGTCAGCTGGATTATACATTATGTATTTTATTCTCTATGGATTAGTTCTATCTAGAACTTCCGAAGCTACCTTTATGGATATTTTGCTGGGGCTTTTAGACTGCTCAAATTGTTGGACGAAGCTTGCGAATTCAGTTGAATTTTGGAGTGTTTATGATCTCTGATGACAATTAAATTGACAATCTCTTATGAACTTCATCATTTGTTCTTGTTAGAATTTTCCAGTGTACTTGTCACTTTATGTTTCAAATGTCTTTAATGCGGAAATGTCCTTCCTACTCCTGGAGTCTGGGCTTTCCTCTCAGACCAGCTACTGACTGCAAGCTTTTATTTAACACATGGACATGTTTGAATACATGCATTATCTAGATTTGCTTAGGAACAAACTTTTAAAGTTTGCTTTGTTGTCACGAGGGCTTTAAAACGGATCTTGTGCAGAATTTTTAGCTTTCATTATTGCGATTTCTTTGACTAACTTTTACTTTTGTACTGACCTTGTCTTTATGTTCGCAACATTTTTTTTTTTCGCTTTCTTTCAGAAGAATGTTTGGTTTATGAAGTCGAGGATAAAGGTTTGGATTTTTCTTGACTTTCTGGTTATTTTATAATTGTTAATTTGAGGAATTTTCCTTGGTCAATTTTTAGAATTCATTTAGTAAATTTATTTGAGGGCCTAAAGTTCAATAGTTTTCTTGTTTATAACGAAAAATGGCTTGGGTTGGACTTCTGTTGTGGGATTTTTGGAGTCTAATTTTTTTTTTCTTGTATTTTTAATATGTGAATAATGCTTAGATGTTCTCAATTCACAATGAAGAAACTTTCTTAGGTTTATTTCTCTCAAAAATTATAGATTTTTAAGATGAGCTAAACAATGTTGATAGAGTCCTAAGATTTTTGTACATTTCTGATGATTTGTGACTATTTGTTTAGAAGTATTAAGTTGCTTATATATATTTTTGATGGGTAATTTGAGGGTTTCAATAGACCATGATGTCAATTCCGGGCATTACTGGGCCAAGCTGGTAGGACCTCAAATGAGGCATTGGGTGTGAACCTCGGTGGGTGCTAAAACAGCACCACCTGAACACCAACGAATCATACCCTCAATGGTTAAGTTGCTTATATTGTGTCTGTAGGTTGTATATCATTTATAGGCTTGCCTGTAGAAAGATGATTATCTTGTTCAGCAATTGAGTGTTATTTTTAGAATTATCAATGACTCTTTCATAGTGTTGCATAATGGATAAATATTAAGCTGATTTGGTTGTTGAATATTTCAGGTCATTTGTTTTTCATTTGTAAAGAGTATGGTCACTACCTTGTAACCTGGGCCTCTAAAATTTGACTATCTCTGGCAGCTTTGCAAAGGAGATATTGTGTTTAAAGCTTTGTAAGTGTTTGGCTGCTCTGGCAAGAAAAGTTCAATAGAGGAATTTGTCTTTCTGGTTAGTAGTCTTTCGCCAGTTTAGTAACCATGCCTCGAAAAAAGAAGACCCCTAAAGAAGGGTCCTCATCCCAGGCACAGTCTTCTAAGCAAGTTCCTGGGCAGCCACAACCAGCTCAGCAGGGCCACCCACAGCATCAACCGCAACAAAGCCAGACACATCAGTTACATCAGCAACAAGAGGGTAAACCACAGCAGCTGTGGCCTAGTTTACAAGGTCATCAGGCATTGCCTCAGATGGCCTCACAACCAGGCTTGCACCTTACACAGCCTGTATCACAACAAGAGTTAGGACAACAGACCCAAACTGGGGGAGCTTCACAAGGAACAAGCTACATTCAAACTCCACAATATCAACAAGGTGCTCCCAAGCCTTGGCCTTATCCTGGACAAGGTGGGCAAGGAAGGGGAAGAGTTGGAGAAGTTCAAGGTTCTGGGACAGGCTCTGGTATTTCTATGGGTTCATATGGTTCAGCTGCAGCTTTGAGGCCGCCTTTTCTCGATCTGCACCAAGCTGTCGAGTCTTATCCTGCTGCTTATCAACAGTCAGCAAGCTCTGAGATAGGTTCTTCATCACATGGGCCTTCATCATTGTCACTCCCAGTAGACACAAGCTCCCAAATGGAAAAGCAGTTAGAAAAACTTGTATTGGAAGTTCCAAAACGGGAGATCGCAGGTTCTTCTTTAGTTCCGGCCCCTCCAGTATCAAGTAAATCAGTGAGATTTCCTCGTCGTCCTGGGAAAGGTCAAAAAGGAATCAAGTGTCTTGTTAAGGCAAATCACTTCTTTACTGAACTACCTGATGGAGACCTGCATCAATATGATGTAAGCAACTTTTTCCTTATTATTACATTTACATGAACTTTACCATAACGATTTTGTTCTTACTGGGGTTAAAAATGAATTGACAAGTTAATTGGAAATGTAAAAGTAGGTGGCAGAGGCTAAATGCAAAAGAAAATTGAGGCTAAATCAACTCTCTGTCATCAATAAGCTGCATTCTTAATATTTCATGGAAATCCCTGTACTGTATTTTCAAGTTCAGGCTGCAAACAAGATTCATTAAATCTTAAAGTGATGCCTTTTTTTAAGTCTATTCACAATATTTTTCAACTCATTTTGTGCTTATCTGTTGCACAAACAATATTAAAACCAAAATTTTAAGACTATGGGGGTAGCAGTAAGCATTTTACATAGAGACCTCCCTTGCACCTGACCACACATAGGCTTGAGGTGTGCATAATCTGCCCCCTGTAAGGATTTCAACCTGCATCTCCATGATGGAACTATAGGTCTTTCACCATTATGCAACTCAGGTATAATTAGGTCTGCTTAGGTATAGGGAGGGTTAAGGGGCATGGAACTTGGATATGATGTTACTGAATTATCTCAGGAGTCAAGTTTTCCTGCTCTAATTACTTATTAATTTCATATCCAAAAAGAATCATTTTGGCTGTAGGAGGTTTGGGCAACCTAATCTTTATCTTCTATGTTTGGGATGCATTGGACACATTGATTGAATTTTGTATAATGAAGTAAATATAAATAGATGATCACATTTGTTGTTTGAAGAGTAAATTCTACTTGGTGTCAGCAGTTAAGAGCAGTCACTTTCTACACATTATTGAGGTTTAAATTGTTGAATTTCTACATTAGCAATCTGCTTACTAGATCAGAGCTGAATCTGTATTTATTAAGCTATGTCCACAATGAGTCTGGCAAGCATAGCACGGCATAACTAATTGTTCCTGGTGAGTCATATATGTCTGGTTTGTAATTGATTAGTCCTGCATGATATAGCATGAGAAAAACGAAACTATTTCAGTTTGGGATTTTTTTGTTTCCAAAAACCATTTGGGTTGATTCAAAGCAAAGGTATTTTTAACTTTTATATAATTACCATAAGAAGAATATCTGAGAATGTACTGTGCATCCACATTTCAGAAGAAGGCATGTAGATACTATACTTAGTAGTTATGAATGAGGTCTAACCATTGTGCAGCTATGTTTTGAGGCAAGCAAAATAAAATTCTTTATATGTTACTGTTTTAGAGGGAAAGTTCATTTAAGTCTTTTTTTTTCTCATCAAGCAAAAACTCAGGTCATTTACAAGCATGGTACTTCCAAGCAGAGTAGTAATATAACTTTGTTGCGTTTTGAATTTCTTTTTATTGATTGATCTATAGGTGACCATAACACCTGAGGTGACTTCCCGAGTTGTCAATAGAGCTGTTATGGAACAGCTAGTGATTAGAAATAGAGATACCCATTTGGGGAGGAGGCTGCCTGCATATGATGGTCGGAAAAGTCTGTACACTGCCGGGGCACTGCCTTTTACTTCAAAAGAGTTTACTATAGTGCTTATTGATGCAGATGAAGGAAGCAGTGTTCAAAGGTACAACTCAAAAACTTCTCAAGTTATTGATATGGGGATGAGATTTCATAATTTTGTCAATTTCTTAGTGAAAGCTACTAGCTAGTATTTGTGGATGTTAATGTAGCTACTCTATTAACAGCATGAATTTAAAAAACAAAAAATTAACTAAAAGCTTTTTGTATCATTAATCTCACATAAATACTATGACCAGATATTTTAGAATCCTCAAGCCAAATTGGTGTTTACAACACTTTGGCATCTGTAGTTGTAATGGCAGCTGACAAACAAAATTGTGCAACCCAAAACAGGCATTTCATCTTATATTCTAACAGAGGCTTCAAATAAAACTTTTAAATACAATGAAAAGGCTTACAGTTCAAAATCAGCATAGTAGTTCATGTTTCAGGGTATGAAATTCAAGAGTAGGGGGACTCATCTAGGTGTTCTTGTGCATGCATCTGCAGGATTTTCCATTTATGTCTTACAGTGTGGTGTTTAGCAGAGCTCCTCTGTTGCCCCTTGTACCTTCAGCGTCCATTTAACTCCTTAATCCTGTATGTGCATTTCTTTTAGCACCTCACTAAGGCTTTTGGCTCTTTCTACGTCTTCTCTATCAAACCCTTAAATTCCATCTTTGATTTGCATTGCTCCTTATTCAAAAGAAGATGAGGTGTTACCTTGGAAAGCACCTTGCTCAGTAAATTCAGCATGCATTGATTTCTTCCATCTTGTTCCCATGGTTCTCGTGGCATGTTGCCAAGGCTTTTTGACTCATTCTCTTTCTGCTCCGTCAAACACTTTAGCTTTATCATTGATATGCATTACTGCCCATGCAAAGCAGAGTAAGTGATCCCTTTGAAAACTATGATTCTAAAGCTAGTCCTGCCTGAAAGTAGGAATGTAGTTTCAGGTTTGGTGGCTTAAGTAGTCTAGCCTTGTAATATCCTTTTTAATTTTTTAATATCCCAGAGGGATATTTTGTAAAATCTAATCAAGTTTAATTTTTAATTTCCATAGAGTGATATATTTGCAGGAACTACAGTTTTTCCAACGATATTTCTGATAATTAATCTGTAATGACCTAACCCGTACGTAAAATAAAAATTTCATAATTTAACAGCAATAAGTAAAGACAATGCCATTCCAATAAAAAATTTCCTTTCAATTTGAAAACATGTTACAACATAATTCAACTTTTAACCTTTTTCTTTTCAAAGAAATGAACAAAGTAATAAAGCACAAAACACGTACATAGCTCGTAAGCTTTTGAACAAATAGTAGTAAGAAGGTCCAGGAGTCTGTCCTTTCAAATCTTGGTACATCGGCCGCTTGCTGTGGAGGAGAAACATCACTCGGGCGCTTTTCCGCCAACCACGGACTTATAATGTGGTCCCCCGCACATCCATTATTCAATAGATGGCCCTCCCTTAGATCGAAGAGATTGGTAGGGTATTTGTTAATGATTACCAACTGAGCATAGTGTTGTGTCCTACATAACTAGGTCCTGTGCATCCAACAACTCTCGATCTAGTATGTAATACGGGATCACGGTGAGCTGACAGTGTAGTCTCAACTAACTCACATCTAAGTGGATGTTGTACATTTCACTACTTTGGCCAAAGTATTCCCATTCAATGAATGAAGGTCATCTATCGCATGCACTAGTCAGGGTCGATTTGACTTAAGGCTTCCACACTACATGTAGGTTTGTCCTTTAGTGGGTATAACGTACCCTAGACATCCTACAACACACTAACCTACTAGAAATGAAATAGCATAACAAGTAACCAAAAAATCCCCTCCTATATGGAAATCTTCATCCTAGGATTTTCATAAGCTTATCCAAGTTAATCTAATAACTTAAGCTGTGATCATTACTTAATTCAGTGCTTTCATTTCCGTCCTAGTATTTAGTAACTACTTCAAGCATATTCCCCTTATATGGAGATCATACAAGTAATGCATTTCACACAAATATGCAACCTTAACCTTTATTCAATTCACTTCCTAAGTACAAACAGGTATGTAATTCATATAATAACTCATTTTCTCTATTACAAAGAAATGCAGTTTATGAAATGACTTCCTACCAATGCACAAATAGTAAACACAAACGATTATAACATTTTAGTATTCATGAATAAAATTGATAGTAGAAGAATATCCCAGACCTGATTACGTTTTTCCCAAACAAGATGACAGAGCTGCTATTCCAGACCTTATTCCAGCTCTTCAATGAATGTTGATTTGCCCACTTTCCTCTCAGATATTCTCTCAAGTAAATGACAGATTCCTTGGGTAGAATCTGCCCTCTCAAAGATGAAGAATACAACAATTAAATTGCTCAGTGAATCTCAGTGTTCACATACAGAAAATAACTCTCAGTCTCAGGTAATTAACTCAGAAAGTGTTCTCAGAATAATAAACTCAACTTAGAAATTGCTTTCACAATGCTAAACTCAGAAAAAAGAGTAATAGCGGCAGAGATAGAAATGAATTCTCAAGTGAAGAAATGAAGATGAATAATAATACGAATGAGGGAAATTGAGCTCCTATTTATAGAGAACTTCCACTCAAAGCATCCTACAGAATTGGCATGAGAATCGACACCTTTGTGTGTTTGATTATTTCAAACTTGAAGGTGTCAGCAAATAAAGCTCATACTTAGCATTTTAATGGTGAGTTGACCTCCAAACTGGGACAACAAAATGAAGAATGATTCAATTGCACATGGTGGAATTCTCAGATCAACACCTACAGGAATAATGTTACAAAGGTGGCGCCAAATTCATAATATGGTGGGTGAATGATACAACTGAGACAAAGTCTCTTGCAAATTTTGTACACATCGCCTCTTTTCTAGGCTGCATAAAATCATCCATGAATTCCAATTTAGACTTGGTCAATGATTTCATACGATTTTTCTGTTACCAGGCATGGCTTCCACCAATGGCGTTTCAAAATTAAACTCAAATATTTCAGATTAGCCAAAGTCTGTTGGCATATAAGATAAATTCACATTTCCTCTTTAGTTCAAAATGACATCGATTTGATTTCCATAAACCCAAGAGTTAATATATTTCCATTTGATTTATTTAATCGGTTCCCATAGTTCAAAAGATTGATAAATCATTAATCGATTTATTCATTTGGTTTCATAGTTTGAAATAAAGTCTTCATTTAAAGACTTAACTATGAGATATATCGATTCATTTCAAATTAATTAATATATATATTTAATTATATATATATATTAAATATATATATTTTTACATATATAAATGTATATATATTTACATATATATTCCATGAATATATATATTGTGAGCTAGTCAGCGTACTTTCAATATATATATCTATGTATATATATATATATAGATGTGTATATGTAAATTCAAAGGCAATAATAATAATAATAATATTATATTCATATATTAAAGGATGTGTGCATATATACATGTATATACCTCTATGTACACGTATGTGTACGTATACCGCATTGATGCATCCGTATGAGCATATCCATCTGCCAACATACGTTTATATCAATGTGTATATACATATGGATACATGTCCACTTCCGTTTCACTTACATCTATTTACGTTACCATCATAATGATCGTAATATCACAAGACAGATACATAGATAAACATCACTTATACATGCATACAGAAGTAGACAAGACTCCTAATGCCAACATACAAGCCTACGAATGACTTACCCATAACACAAACAAACTGACTTAGCTTACTCAGTCTAAGGAACGTGTGTATATGCTCAGATGGTTCTCTTTACCGTTTACTCGACCAAGCTCCTCTCCTGAGTGATATTTCTCCTCTGCTTGGAGGAATGGTTCGCACACCTGCATTCAATGACACGCTAATGGGAGTCATATGTTCACAACATAACAGTATACATAAAACATCTCAAAAGTTAGAATAAACATTACTTTATAACTTTGTATGCACATTTATCAAGAATAACATCAATAGAACTAACATTTAAATGAGACAATCATTAAATGGTGACACATTCATATTGATAACAAGAAACAGCATGTTTTATTCATCTCATTGATTCAATCATTACAATCAATTGCCCTATGCAACAGTAGCTATACAATCGGGGTGTAACATAATCAAATTTGCACAATGGTGATTTTCATGTGAAATCACTCTAAGGAAGTGTGGGTTTTGTCTTCCAATTCCAGACCTAGAGGGGTTTTGTCCTCTGGTTAATTGAACTGTAGTTCTGTGCTCCACAAGGAGTGGAAATCAAATAAAAAAATTTCTTCAATGATGCTTCTTCTCCTTTCTTGGTCTCTCTTAAATATCCTTTTCCCCCAGTTGACACAACTCTTCACATGCCCCTTGACATTATTAAAAAATAAACTTTAATTATAGTTTCAATTTTATAATATTAATTAATTCCTTTTTGGAAGTGGCGACCTCTTCACCTGTTCTCAACTGCGGCAGCCAATGTTGTGATCTATATTCTTTGACTGTAGCTTTATATGAAAACTGCAATATTACC
The DNA here is from genome assembly GCA_007258455.2 of Sequoia sempervirens. Lineage (NCBI taxonomy): Eukaryota > Viridiplantae > Streptophyta > Pinopsida > Cupressales > Cupressaceae > Sequoia > Sequoia sempervirens. The sequence continues at coordinate 165,891,979 of VDFB02281492.1, read as the reverse complement.
AAATTAAGCAGCTTCCTTTTTTCCTTAGGCAGTTACTATCTTGGCCATGACTTTAACCCTTGGGCAGTGGCAATTTTCTTTGAGTGCGTTGCCTTTGTAATCCTCTATGAATCTCTTCCTTCTTGATTTCCATGATTCAAACTCTTCCTTCTGTGATTTACCTTTTAACAGCGGCAGAAAGGTGGCTTTACTAATCTGGCCGGGTGATTCCTTCAGCCTTGCAATTTCTTGAATTCGTTGACTGTGTTTTGTTTGACTGTATTTGGTTGTGGCTTCATTTCAAAAAGGGGACATTACAAGCATCATCTCTTCCATAGTCTTCCTCTATTCTGTTTTGCTTCCTTGGATGTGATTATCTATAATTATGGCCTGTTAACTAAATCAAGAGGACCAAAATCCTTTGAAACTTTATGGGTGAGGAAATTGGATTGCACAGCTGCATTTCAAAGTGAAGCTGAATGCAATCTACAGAAACCTATGCTCCACGGAGTTTTGGGGACGGGGACGGCAGGGGACGGTGGGACGAGTTTTCGGTATGGGGGTACTTTTGGGCCATTTTTTAGGGGATGGTAGGGGACAGATGATAAAAAAATAGGGAAATTTTAAAAATATAGGGAAATATCAAATGTTCATAGCATAACATTGATAAAGCATTCATCATAGACATTGTAGAAGATTAATACATAACATTAGACTTGATTTGAGATTTCACATGAGAATTGACAAACAAATTAAAGAAATTCAAATGCTTTCATTGTGAATGTACATACATATTATATAAGAATTATAAAAAAATTCCCAAAGGCTTCAAGTTTCAACTATAAAATGACAAAAACATAGAAAACATATGACTCCAAGTTAAATGGGCCTTTTGCATAGGTTTTGAGGACTTCAAAAGGACATTCAAATGGGTTTGAAGTTGTTGGCCCTGCACTCCCACTGCCTGAAGAATCCCCAGTGGCTGCCATACTTCTATGTGTTCTACTTCTAGGTCTACTTCTTTCATGCATTTGAACCTCATCCTCCTCACTATCATTACTAGTAATCTCACTGCTGCTCATGATTTTTTTTGGTTAAGAATTGAAAAGAGAGCTGCAAGTTCAAATAAAGGAAAAAATTAACTCACGATGCCCTTCCTATGTGGTAAAAAAAATTGAAAAAATGGGAAAACAAATTGAAAAAACAAATGTAAAATGAAGAACTTACCTCTAACAAAGTAGATTTGATGCCGTAGTCTCCCCTTTCAACTGTTGTTCTCTCCTCTTTCACTTGCTGCTCTTCACCTCAAGTTTGCAAATGTCAAAATGAGAATGTTTTTTTCTTTTTGTTGTTTTGATAAGTCAAGTGGGTTTGGGTTTTGTTTTAAGGGGTTGGGGGATCCTTGTGGGTCTGTCCATCCCCTCTTTTTTAATTTAAAAATGTATTTTTTTTACAAAAAAATAAAGTAAGATGTTGCTGGGCCATAGGGGACGGCTAGTAGTCCCCTGTAAGTTTTTGAACTGTTTTGGAAACGTTTCTTTTTTTCTATGTTCAAAGGGGACGGGTAGGGGACGTTTCCTGGCCATCCCTGCGTCCCCGTACTGCCCTGGTACGGGAAACAGGGTAAAAGGCCAGGGGATGCGTCCCGTGGAGCATAGACAAAAACTCTTCTTCAACTTTCTTGTTTCTCTGTACTAATATTAATTAAGTCATCCTTTAATTTCCTCTTTGTATCTCGTTGTTCAAAACAAGAGGAGCTCCTTGGCAGCTGTACACTCCTGAATGATAGTCCACTTCCTCCTTAATTCTCCCCTTACCTCCTCCTTTACATAGCCTTCCATATTCACAACTTCCACATTGTCAAATTTCTCTGCTTCTTCAGCCATCAGATTGTAATGTCCCCATTCTAGTCAGTTTCAGGAGCAGTTGAGTTAGCCTATTTCTTGGACCCCTGTAGGCTGACAGGATCTGGTTAGGGGGTCAGTGGCCGTTTTGGTGGGTGTTGTCATTTCCCACTCCTTCACTTTAGTATTGGTTTTAGTATAGGCGTTTGTCGTTCAGTGTTCGCCAGCTTCTGACGACACAAAAAATACTGAGTTTGGAGGGAGTTATGATTATTTACGTGGTTGAGTTAATTATTTAACTTATTGGTATATTATAAAGTCAAATTGACTCTATAAAAGATTTAAAAAGCCACTTAAATATATTAAATTGATGACTTAAGGCTATAAAGTGAAAAATAAATCACTTAAGTCAAAAAGTGCGCTCAAGTATTTAAAAGGCAACTATTGAAATGATTTAAATACATTTTAAATGTATTTAATTGCAAAAGTGGCATCACTTCTTGAAAGTTGTGCCTTTTTGAGGTTATAAGGTAAATGAAGCAAATCAACCTCATTATGTGATTATTTGATTTTGCTTCAAAACTTCTCTGTGATTTTTGTCTGAGGGCAGGGGTTTCAAGATTTCTTCATTGGAGAGCGACAATTCTTCATTGAATCAGTGATTGTGAGACTGTAAGAGATCAGTTGAATGGTTGCAATTAAGGGAGCTTCATACAGAAGTTCATATGTGCTACATTAGAGTTTTATTCAGTATTTTCCAGTTTGTAATAAGGGGAGGGCTTCACACCTTGGATGCCATTCTTCAACAGTTTCTTTGCTTTCAATAAAGGATATTCATTGTCTACAGAGGTCGTACCATTTGCATTGGGTGGCGTGTCTCCTGAAAAGGGCGTGTGAAGAAGGAAGCCAAAATGCCTTGCTTTTGGTTCATTTCTTGACTTCATGTCTGGCGCCTACCCCTTTCAACATATCTTCTCTAATTTCAGAGTGGGAGAAAGTAGATCTGAGCTCCAGGCGTGCTATTTCATCAGTTCCAGCCATTCCTGCTTGGCATGTGCAAAATTTCTTTATTTAAATAATCTGGAGAGTTTTGGGTATGTCTTTTGTATACAATTTCTTTGTAGGAATTCCCAGATCTATAATAAAATTACCGTTTCTCAGATTTAGTTTTATCTCCATATATGCTTGGCGCACCTTCTACTTCTGTCTACAATTCTTCTTTAAAATTCATCGAAAACCAAACAAAACACAAAAACAGGCAGTTATTGTTCAGAGGTTGAGTTGGAGCCAGTTAGTCTCATCACAAAAATCCCTCCCAATGCACAGTAGCAGGCAATAGAAATTTAGGATGAGAATAAAAACATGCCGTTTCCAAAAATTGTCTCTTCCAACAAGCCTATCCTTAGAACCAGAGTGAAATTCATCACTTGAAAGCTAAAGAAACCTAAAGAGCTAGCAGCAGCCAAACAAAACTGCCACTTGTTTCCAAATTTCCAAATTGAATAATAATGGCAGAGAAGGGAAACCAAGATTTCAATATTAGTGGTCAAATTTGTACTCATAATTGGACAAGACCCGACCTTTTAATATCTCATCATGATCTGTTACTCGTTTAACACTTAAGCCCAGCTCCTTAATATGTTCAATTTTGCTAAAATTATGACCTTGATAAAGCTTATCATTTATAGATTGGCTAATCTGACTGCCATATTATTTTGTGGTTATCATGTTTTCTAATTCGTGAATTATAATCCTTGAGGTATTTTTCACTGATAGGTGCCCAATTCCCATTTGCAGTTTTTGTTTTTAATTCCACCGTGAGTGTTCCCCCTGCCACATCATTAGAGCTAGTGCCTATGTACAATGCATAAAACACCACCTCCTTCCTGTTTCTTTGGATTGGATCCAAGCCTATTCATCCCAGTAACAAAGCCATTCTAGCTTGTTTGTCACCAAAAAAGTAAGTGGCAGGATATAAAATGATCTTAAATGAACCCATTATAGCTGGAGGGGGTAGGCAAAGGAGTTTCAAGAAGTTAACAAGTCGATCCTAGGAATTCTAGGAAATGACATGCCCTATCCTATATGGTGGTTGTGTCATGAAGAAGGAATTGCCACAATTTGAGAAAAGCAAGTTTCTCCTGCACCTCCCTATTCTGTCTTTATGAAGATGATCAATCAAATGAGCATGCGTCCGCTTCATGGTAGTGCTACCCAGTGGCCTATTTTTCAAATTTTCTACATATCTCATATGAGTGGAATGGAAGCCTGTGTCAAATTCCTCTTATAGTGAATCAAGTAAATGCTATATTACTTGTTTATATTAATATACAGATCAGGGGGCAGATTTGATAGGTTGTCCTGTCAAGGTTATAGATTTTATCATGGCAGTGACAACTGATAACTACAAACTTAATTATGTAATATAACATGCCTTGCCATGGTGGGAAAGCTCGAAGATTGAAGTGCTAGTAGGATATGATAATCAATATGTCCTTGATAATTTTAACACTATACATGGAATTGAGATCAATCTGTTCAAGATCACTCTTGATAGGAGTTGAATATCTTTGCAAACTAACTGCATTGTCTTGACTATCCTTGACACAAACAAAGATTAATTTTTATTGAACTTGAATTAGGCATCCAATTATGTTCAGTGTTGTATGGAGACCTCTCCTCCCTCACCAAAAAAAGGGGGGCCATTTCAGGGATGGGGATGAAATGCCCCCCTTCCGTCCCCTGCTTTCCACCTGCGGATGGGCACATACAAATGGGTGACCTTGGAAAAATGAAGGAATATTGACATCTTATTGGAGGCAAAATAGACTATTAAAACGGCTGTTATCGTTTTGTTTACTTGGATGCATGCTGTCTTATTTTAACTTTAGGAAGTTTGTGATCAAATATTTCTTATTTCGTAATCACAGATACCTTGGGCTTAGCAGAGTGTGGAGCAAGTGGTAAGGGTGGGGTGGTGGTGGATGTTATTAAGTTTTCATAAATGTTTGCAAGTTTCTGCTGACTGATGTAAGGAGTTTCCAAAAACAGAGAAGAGAATAAATAAAAAGATTCAAGGATGATGATATTCCAGTCTTCAATTGCAGAGCCCTCATCATTTAGACTGGTCAGATTCTCCAGCTTCGCGGTTAGTTGTCTGAATAAAGAAGAAGATTTGATGTTGGAGAAAACATTGGAATCATGGGTAAGACTTATGTTTATAATAATATAATATATTAATTATTAATTAGTTTAAAAAGTAAAAATAACTTTCAGGCAGTCGAAACATTCCTCGCCCCATGCCTGAAAACAAACTTTAACTCACAACCAATATTTTCTTCTTAAAAGGCTGCAACAATCTTGTTTCGAGCTCAAGAATCAAGTAGCTCCAAAACCCTGATATTTTCAGATGCTTAATTAAGTGTGCGTACAGAACTTGGGCGCATCGACATGTAGTATCCCTCTGTTTCTTAGGGTTTGATTTTGTTAGGGTTTAAAATTATAGGGTTTGAAATCCTATGGTTTGAAATTTTATGGTTTGAAATTCTATGATTTGAAATTTTTTGGATTTTGATTATGGGGTTTAAATTTTTTAGGATTTTCTTATGCGACAATTTTTCTTCTATTTTGTTTTGAATGTGATGGCAAATGAAATCTGAAAACCTAGGATTTTGCGTGGCAATATTGTAGGATTATCATGGCACCCTCTTGGCGCAAGCCTCTACCCTTTGGAATGAATGATGGGTTTGAGTTTCCTGCAATGACCGCATTTCAATTACCCACAGAGCTCATGCCTGCCCTAAGTCCTGCTACAGCCGATCCAGCTAGCGTTCAAAATATCATTCAGGAAATCATACCCTTTTGTGTTGTTCCACTTAATTTGGCGAATACTGTTGCAGAGGCCCTTGTGTTTGGGATTCAATCTGCCCTTGCCCTGTAATGCATAAGATAGTAAACCAATAAAAAAAAGGATTTGGAAATTTACATTAATAATTAATTTGAAGATTTGTTGATTTTGTGCTATCTTTTGGTAATGTAATGTGAATCAACACATATTTTTGCCTATCAATTGAATGAGTGTTGTAGAAAACATTTGTTATGATTGTATTTGGCATCGAGGAGGTCTGAATGATGTTGTAGTCCATGGGATGCAAAAGCTTCTCAATGTATGATTGCGAATAGGAGAGGATTATTTCAAGTTCACATATCTCACCTTTCTATGAAGTTAGCTTTTATGTGTTTCACTTGCTTCAGATGTTCACAGCATTTGGTTATCCTTGTTGACATTTCAAAATTACCTCTGGTTACTTTATGGATGTTTATCAGAATTTTTTATACCACATAATAAAGACTCACAGCAAATCTGAGTATCTGATCTACTGGAAAAGTATAGTCAACATTAGAGCCAGTCTAGAGATGGAACATACAAATGCAATAGCGTCTGTAGATTATTCAACCTCGAGCTTTTAAAATAAGATATGCAGACTAACACACCTGCCCCATCAATGCAAGCAGAATTTTTTAACTCCCTCATGAATTTCAAGTCATATGAGACAGTCACTAAATGCTAACAAGATTTCGATATTATGTATTAGGTGGTGTTTTTGTAGTGCATCAATTATGTAATAATGTGTTTGACATTTCTGCGTAGTTTCAAGTCAATCTTCATTAACTCATATTATGTTATTATGTTCAAATTAAGATGATCTATGCTTAACTAGATAGTAAAAGCCAACTTTTACAGCTAAGTTTAGATTCAAAGCATATGCATATAGAGTCATTGCACTAATGCAGCAATGCTGCTATAAGTACAATAGTGTTTGATTCTTAATTTCTCAAGCCTAAGCTTGTAGAAATTATGAAATAAGATATTGTACTATGCTACTTAATTAGAAATTAAGTGACAGTCAAGAGAGGAAGAGAACTTACAGAAGAATTAAGAACACTATATTTATCCTAGAAACCCTCTAAAGAGAGAAAAAACAGATTGTGGCAGTGAAAAAAATAGACTGTGGCAGCTGCAATTGCCTACTACCTATATTATGTAGCAAATTGTCATATTCAATGGGTGTAAAACTGATTGAATACAATCTGCCCCTTGTTCCATTCAATAAGACCTTGGCTATGGATGTAATCTGGCTCTTGCTCCATTAGCTGCATATTTGCCTTTGATTCTATGCTCCTTTCCTTTGCCTCCTATCTCTTCGAAATACTACATACAATTGTTCTGCTTAATTCTAAAAGAAGAAGATACAACATTAAATTGTTCCTTCTTCCGTCAATCTGAGAAGGAACAATATGAAAATTTTCCTCCCATTGCATTTTTATGAACCAATGCAACCTCCAATTTATAGCTTCCTATGCGCTGTAAGGTTCTCATAGGCCCAAGAAGAAATTCCATCGACTCAAGAAGCTGAAACAGTGACTGTTTAGTTTGGATTCCAAATTCTGGCATGTGTATTATCTGAGGATGTAACTGCAAACATGGTACAGTCCAGGGCACTTAAGCAATCGCTCTATAATCTGTGTCTTTTTCCTGCTCTGTAATCTTTCCAACACCTACACCTGCACATAGTTTTCTAAGATCCAATTTATTGTTTCCAAAAATCCATGTCTTTGCATGTTTGTTATATTTTTTATGATCCAGTCAGATCACACCTCCATTATTAAAGAATTTTGGTCTTAAGTGCAGGATATGGGATAATTTCCCCTCATTTATGAGATCTTTGTATTTCAATTCTAATAGCTACAATGTCTCTTGTGATGCTCAAAGCATGCTACGGTGGACGTTATGGGTTAGAAATAACTAAATAAATTCCTCTCTGCTTGCCAAACACAAGTGGTACAATTTTGTTAATGCTATAATGGGCTACATTGCCATGGAAGAAAACATGCTACAACTTGGCCACGATGTTATACATGCTCCCAAATGATTCTCTTGCTTCCTCAAGGTGGAATCAGTCTTTTGAACATTACCAGATTCACAGATCCAAGTGATGGCAATTTGCATTTTTCTTTTATGCAAATCTAGCAGTACCCTTTATGCAGCTCCACAAATCCCAAGGGTTCACAATCTACTATGATACCAAATCGATCCATAATTTCTCAACCCTAAGCTTGTAAAAATCAAGAAACAAGAAATTGCATTATTCTACTTAATTAGAAATAAATGACAGTCAAGAGAGGAAGAAAAGAATTAAGAACACCATATTTATCCTGGAAACCTCCTAAGAGAGAAAAAAACAGATTGTGGCAGTGGTATTTGCCTACTACCTATATTATGGAGTAAATTGACAAATACAATGAGTGTGGAAAAGATATGGATAGAATCTGCCCCTTGTTCCATTCAACAAGACCTTGGCCATGGATGCAATCTGTCCCTTGCTCTATTAGCTGCCTATCTCCATTGTTTGCCTATGCTTCCATGCTCCTTTCCTTTTGCCTCTCACCTCTTGAAAATACAACATAATTGTTCTCCTTAATTCTGAAAGAAGAAGATACGACATACAGTTTATTCCCTCTTCCACTAGTCCAGGCAGATACAACATACAATTGTCCTCCCATGCCCATTTTACAAACCAATACAACCTCCTATTTATAGATTCCTATGCACAACAAAGTTCTCCCAGGCCCGAAGAGAAATTCTATCAACACAGGAAGCTGTCTTCACAGAGCTGATGGACTTGCAACTGGAACAGAAGTAATTTATCTCCTTGTGAGTGAACTAGAGTGTGCTGCAAGGGGGCACTGTGTAGAGATTGAGAGTAAACCTCCTATATCTAATTATCTTTGTCTCTTTATCTCTATCTCTCTCTATATCTCCATCTCTCTCTCCCTCTCCCACTTCCTAGACCTCTATAACTGATTATCTTTGCCTCTCTATCTCTATCTCTCTCTATTATCTTTGCCTTTCTCCCTCTCTCTCCCTTTCTATACATCACTTCCTATGTCTATCATTATCTTTCTATTTCTCCCTCTCTCTTCCTCTCCCTCTCCCTCTCCCTCTCCCTCTCCCTCTCTCTCTCTATACAACCTCCTATATTTAATTATCTTTGTCTCTTTATCTCCCTTTGGCTCTCCCTCTATATCTCCCTTTGGCTCTCCCTCTCCCTCTTCCTAGATCTCTATTATCTTTGCTTCCTTTCTCCCTCTCTCTCCCTCTCTATACATCACTTCCTATCTCTATCATTATCTTTGTATTTCTCCCTCTCTCCTCTCCCTCTCTATCTCTATCCCCTATCTCTATCTCCTTACCACTCTCTCTCTCACTCTTCCCCCCTCTATCTCTCTTACTTTCTATCCTTATCTCTTCCTTTGTCTCCCTCTTTCCCTATTGCAAGCATACCATGTGCCTATTGGTAATGGAGCCTTATCATCTTCCTGATTCAAAGGTTTTGTTTCAATCATGCTTCGACCCTTCTAAGTGGATGCATGGTTGCTGTGAATTTTGTTTCAATTGTGTTTGGATCCTTCTAATTGGATACATAATTGGTTTGAAGCTATCACTTCTTCAGTGAGAACTTTGTTTCACAAACAACATCATTTGCTAATCAACTTACCAATTGACCTCATGTAATTCACAAATGTATGCACAAAATAGACCACTTCTTTTTCTAGTTGACCTTCCACACCTCTTCGGCATACCCATTGCACACCAAGGTGCGATTGCTAGGTATGTTTTTCTTACTTAGTTAATTATTATTCAAATAAACATTTAAAAAAATCAAATTTAAAACCCTAAAACAACAATTCTAAAATCTCTAAAAACAATAGTTATAAAATCCTAGAAACAACATTTAATAATTTATAAACTCTAGTAAGAATTTGCATATATAAATATTAAATTTGAAACCTTAAAACAAAAAAGGACATTTTAAAACTCTAAAATTTGATTTAAGAAATTTATTATTTGACATTTAGTTTTTGTTTATATGAATATTGAACAATGAATTATTGATATTTTTTTGCGATACTAAAAGAAAAATTGAAAAACACACTTGTGAAGTCTTACCTTCAACATGAAGGCTTGATGAATGGTTTAAAATATTGATTGACGAAGATGATTAAAATCTTCCTCTTCTTCCTTTTGTGCTTGCTCTTCCTCAATACAAATGTTCAAAGTTGTGACAATGATTTCAATTGAGGATGGCTAGGTTATTTATAATTTTTTTTGGTGTGTGAGGTGTTGGTGGGCCCCATTTCCATGTTAGGTTACGGTGATGTGTTCAGCTTTATTCTTTAAAAAACGTCTTTTTGCATTTATTGGTTTGGGACTCCTTGGTGTCCTCAAGATGGTCAAAGGACACCTAGGTGTCTTGGGTTCATGGGGAGTCCCCCCCAATGGTTTCTGCAAAGGGGGGTACCAACAAGGCACCCCTTGCTTCTGCAGGGACATCTCAGGAACATCTACACCTGCAAGTGGTGGTGGTGGGATGTTTTGTTTATGTCCTTTGAACATGCCCTTTTATGTGGGGAGCGGAGGGGGGACCGGTTCTAAATTTGCTATGTAATGTTTCACCCATAATTACCAGGAGATATGGATTAGTATTAGTACATTGTTTTCAAAAAAAATGGAGAAAGGTACTTGGAGAAGGCAAAAGAAAATTAAAAATGTTATATATATAATTTTAAATATTGAAAATAATAATCATACCGTGGATATGCAACTTTAAAGAATGTAAAATACTAAAATGCTTAAAAATAATTAACATTTAAAGTATTGATATAGATGTCAACAAAAGCAATGATTGATCATATTGATATTTGAAAATCACCATCATGATCTAATTTCTTTTTGAAACCATAATCATATGGACATGGCAGATAGAGACAGGGAAGGGAATGCCATTATTTTAAAAAAGTGACAAAACGTGGTAGGGTGGTCCTTGGAGATTATAATTTCAACTCAAATGATAAAAACTTCAATGTATGGACACATCTTAAGCTTTATTATTGTTTCTGTTTGTACTATTTACCTCTTTGGGATTTAATCAGACATTTTTTGCTAAAAATGGAAAATTACAAGTCTATTAGTGTACTTTTTATGTCTTTTAGCTTTTGTCAACCACAGATCAGCACTTTAGGAAAACCAAGTGTAATTTATATGATATAACTGAGAAAAATCTATAAGAAGTTTCCTGATTTTCAAGGGATGCTTCTAGGAGATGTATAGAGAACAAAGAAGCTTCATATGAAGTCTCTGAAAGTCTGGAGACGTTCCCACATGGGCCTCCGAGATGGGGATGTATTTCTGGTACAATAGATGAGTACCAAGGGTCAGGATACAACTCTCTTGGTAGTGATGGTCGTTTTTGCCTGACAATTTCCTATAGGCACATGTTGTATAATAAATCACTCAAAAGCTAGCATATGGAATGTCTCAATGTAGCTTAATCTTGTGACTGGACTTTACATCCCTTATATATTACATTACTTAATTATTCATGTAATATTTTTTCTGCTAGGCTAGTTGATGGGCAGGGATTGGGAATTCTACAAACTTGAATAAACCAAACTAACCTATTTCTCTGTGAAATAATATCTTTGTTTTAGAACTTCTGGTGAAATAGATGTTTGCATTTATACAATTCTGTAGCTGTAATACTGAAAGTGCATGAAATGCTTTACCATTTTCACCAAATGCATTGGTCAATAACTGCAGTTACTATGTGTCAGTTTAGATTTGACTCGAAATTATGCAGTTGAATCCTGAATAGTCATAGTACATATAATAGCGGTTCAGCCTGTATTCAAAATTATAATTTGTACTGCGAAATTTCTATTATTGTATTTCCTTATTGTTAGATGCATTTGTAAGAGAGTTGTCTCTCTCCATGTTTCACTTTTCAACTATTGTGGACATGTAATTGGGATTGAAATAAGTACCGACTAAATATTGACAAGTCTGTCCATGGAGCAATGCTATGGCTAGTTATTGTCTTGTATATGCCAATTAACTGTTTAATTAGTGTGTATATCCTGCTTGGAAGTTGGATTATGTACTCATGTACAAGCAGATTATTCATTTTCTATTTGAAATCCTGAATGAGATTTTTTAGTATTGTTCGACTAATATGGATATTACAGAAGGGAACGAGAGTTTAAGGTGGTGATAAATTTTGCTGCCCGAGCTGATCTGCACCATTTAGGTGAATTCCTATCTGGTAGACAGGCAGATGCACCTCAAGAAGCTCTTCAAGTACTTGATATTGTTCTAAGGGAATTACCCACTCAAAGGTGTGTCAACCATAGAAGTTATTGGGAAATTTCTATAAGCTTGTAAGGTTACATGTTTTATGTAGCTATTTTTTGGCTTCAGGTATACTCCTGTTGGGAGGTCGTTTTTTTCTCCTGAACTGGGAAGAAGACAGTCACTTGGAGAGGGCTTGGAAAGTTGGCGTGGGTTTTATCAAAGTATTAGGCCAACCCAGATGGGGTTATCTCTTAACATTGGTATGCAGTGCTCTCTGAAGTTACATGATTAAACTCTATTTGACTTCTCTGCATTTTCTGATAAAGAGTTTTTGAGCACTATGGAGAAATTCTTGCTTTGTATGTTGGAAGGCCGAGTAAATTTGCTTGTAGATTTTACTGAGGTTTGGTGTATATCTTAAGCAATCGATTTTCTGAATCGAGCTTCCACAGTATGCAAGTAATTCATAGATCCTTATGCATGTATCTTGCAGATATATCTTCAACTGCATTTATTGAGCCATTACCTGTGATTCAATTTGTTACACATCTGTTGGGTAAGGATGTGACAGTTGGACTTCTGTCTGATACTGACCGTGTAAAGGTATCAACTTTCTCATCTTTTTGGCCAGCTTTTTATTTTCTGAGATATACTGATATCCTAGTTTGTTTGTCATTATATCAAATGGAATAACTAATGGTGATTAAAAACAACTGCTCAGTGAGTGGAAGTACATATGCTAGTTAATTGCTTTTAAATGTATTTGTGGATTCTCACTATTGTTTAAATTCAACAAAATAGGTTATGCTAGAATCTTGAACTTATGTCTGTTAGCTTGCTACTTTTTCTTTTTAAGGAAACTTGTTATATTCTCTTCAATGTTGACGAGAATCTTCTGAGGATTTATAGATGCTTTCATGGAGTGCTTTGATTTAAATTTAATGTAACACAATTTTTGAAATTTAGATATGGTTGATTTTTATCCTTTCTCTTCCTTCCATATCTCACTGTTTCTTATTTTCCTGTCACTATTTTGCACACCAGATATATGTACACTCTTTAATGAAGATAATTACCCCTATCATTTCAAGTTAGGATTTTAGCCCTTTCTAAAGGCCTGTCTATGATTTCATGGTCTCTGTCAGAAATAATTTATTGCCATTTATTTACTGATTGTTGTTGGCTCTTATTTTTCTCAAAATGAATCTTGCAACCGGCCATGTGGCACATGCTTTGTAGCCTCCTCTTTCACCTTATGGTTTTGATTTTAGTCTGTTTGGAAGGTCCATGATATGATAGAATTATTTGTTATCCCAAAATATCTTTTTATTTGCTCTATAAATCTTTGGTCGACTTTAACATGGCATGGGGTAAGCTTGGGCCCCATTCCAAATATTTATTAACATTGATCATCCTTGAATGTACCCAGAATCATTTGATAAAAGCCTCACTATTTCTGTTGGAGTAACGGGCAGCTTATTGCAGTGAGGAAGGTTTGAACATGGGTCAGACTTTCCGGATGCTTCCCAATGTCTCATTATTATTGCTAGACCACAACTCTTTAAGAATCATTTCTGGAATTGTTTATTGCCTGTTAATGCCTTTTATTCACATTGATTGACATCAAGTTCATCTGAAGGACATCATTGAATTATTTATTATTTAAATCTTTCTGAGTATATTGTGTAAATGCAGCGTATTCAACTCTTTGTTAGTATATTGTGGGTAGTGCTTTTTTTGGTAGTTAATGCAGTACTATTTACTCGTTTGAAGTTGGTAGAAGATGTTAGTTCATAAGTATTAGGTTAGTGTAGTCTACCTGAAGGCGGAATCCATCCCCAGATAGAAGGAAGGTTGGGTTGAGTTAGGATTCCTAACCATCAATGGAGTCTACCTGAAGGCGGAATCCATCCCCAAGGCCCAATACCACCCTGATAGGGGGGTATTGGGTAGGCCGAGTAATTCTCTCTACTCCTTTGTTCGCCTTTCCGTCCTTTCTTTGTCTTTCCATCCCCTCCCATCGCCTTTCCATTGCCTCCTGCCTAACCTTCCTGAGTTTCAATACAACTATTGCATCGAGTTATTATAAACATATCCATATCCTTTAACTTCTAAGACATACACATGCACTTTTATCTATGAAATGAGTTGACAGGTTCTCAGGGTTAGGAGAATCTGCATACCATGCAAAATGTGAAGGGCCCTTTAAAATGTGCAGTGATGCAAATCTCTTGGTAATTTAGTATTTTCAGTTGATAGTTTACAAAGTTGTCAAGGGAATTAACTTGGTAAACATGATACAATGCGTGTTTGCTTCTTTATAGAGGCTTGATATTTAGTTGAACTGAGTTAATGATTAAGAAAATAAATATCTGCATTTGAGTATCTGTGGTTTATGTATGTTGGATGCTGTATTGTGTTTTGTGTTGGATCACAAGGTCCTGCATTCCTCATCTGCATCTCATTATATTCCCAGACACGAGCAATTATGAGGGTCTACAAATATTGGATTTTTGAGTACTTGGGATAAAAGTTCTGTGCTGTCCTATTTTTACATTCTGCCCCAAGAGGGCCTGTATAATGCGCTCAAACTAGAATGCATTTCCTAGTGCATCTCCAGCTGAATCATGGAGAAACACTTTGAGAGCAGTTCTGAGCAGGACTGTGTGGGTTGTTTGAGAAATATATGCTGATTGGTTGTTCAAATTTTGACTTAAGATTCTTAAGATATATCAAAATACTTTCTGATTATGTGTGATTGAGCTTCAGTTTTTCTTGAGAGCTGTCATCCAGTTTGTGACAGAAGACTAAATCTTTTCTCAGTATGATACTATGCTCTTCTAGAACATTCAGTATAAATATCAATTTTATCATTTGAATTTTACTGGCTACCCTTAAGTAAATAGTGTTGATGATGGGTTTGGCAAGTAAAATGCCTATTCAATATTTGAGGGTCTGAGCCTGTATTCTTATCATTAGCAAACAAAAAGAGAAACATGAAAACCTGATAACATTATTTGTCTAAGGTTTGATAGTCTTTATGAAATGATCCCTTCTAGTGTACATATTTTTCCAATTAGTACCTACAAATCTATCACTAGCTATACCTCAAAGCCCATTCGATGGTTAGTGGCAATACCCAGCCATTTTTTATGGTTGGTGGTAATGCTAAACTATCGCATATGGTAGACAGTACCATGCTTTTAAAACTCAGGCTTTGAAATGCTTGGCAGCCCAAAATTTTGGCTTGGACTTGGGACTTGGCAAATAAGAAATATATATAAACTCACAAAATAACTTTAAAGACCATGTATAATATTGTTACAAATCATTTGAAATGAATTTAGAAAATGCATAGCTAGGAAAATTGATGAAAAACCATTAAGTCCATTGCAAGGATTTTTTTTTGTTGTTGAAAAATAGATTGCTGGCTGGAGAGTTTCTAGTTCAAACTTGCAAATACTTGTGGTTTTTGTGAGTTCTGATAAGTTTTAGAACGATGCACCATATACAGATTATTCCATTGCACAGTTTCCAAGAGACTATATTGGTATGAGACAGGGACTGGTACCAATATGCTATTTTTCATAGAAATGGGAGACAAGAACTTGGAGATGGTAGAAACATATATATGTATATATAGATATGATCTGTATTGGATGCAGCGGGAGCTCATCCCCAAAGGAAAGCACTTCCACAAGATTCAAGTGAAGAAACCATCCACTAACTTGGCTTTATGAAGTTGCCAGTTTTGTATAAGGGTGGTTTCAAATTGTTGGTTCACCAGAAGGGGTAGTTTTGTAACTGCTGCCTGATGAAAATGGTACCACTTCCAGTTCTATTTAGAGATCTTTCTAGAGCAAAAGGGGATTGCCCAATGAATTATATAAAGAAGTGGAGAGCATGGTTTTAATCATTCGAGGAGGAAAATATAAAAGATTGTATCTCTCAGAAGTAGAAAGCTGAATGAGTAGTAGGATTGACAAAGGTTGTAGTACCCTTTGTACTTGTCTATTTGAGCAATACACTTTGGTTGAAGAACAATTGCCTCTATCAACTGGGGTTTTTCATCCCTCATTGTTTTACTTGGATAAGTCCTTGTTTTTTCATTGCACTTTACATTTCAGCACTGTATTTCTTTTACTCAAGGTATATTTTTCACTCTTGTTTTTGTGGTTGTTACTATTCTTTTACTCTCATTCCTGTTTTTATCTAAGCGTTTTTTTGCAAGTCAGAATGTTGCTGAAATTTTTGTATGTTGGTTACTGTGATATTTTCGTCTCAGGATTAATGTGGAGAAACCTGTATGTTTAGTAGTAGAGTTTGGTTATGAGTTTAATTGCTATGGGGTTTGCAGACATATTTCCTTACGCAATTCTCACATTCAGAAGAAAACTTTACAATTGGCTTTCTTCTAACAAATCGATTCTACCAAGGCTTGACCTCCAGACCTAATGTTTAATAATACTATGTCAATTTAACACTTAATTATCCTCAGACCAGCAAATTTCTTACCATTTCGAGGAAATTTGCAAAGACAAGTGGCAAAGGCTAAGACAAATTATAAGTTAATACATAATTCATCAGATCTCAACAAGAATTTCTTGCTGAAAGTGTTTTGGGTGTGAATTACAATGAAGATTAGATGCTTTTCCTAATTTAAGCTAATTGACAATTATGATTAAGATTAAACTCTACAAAGATGGCCAAGTTGCTTTTTTAAAGGTGAAGCAATCACAATGAAGGCAAATCTCTATAGTAACTTATGAGGAAGCAAATCATAAGGCATAATCTGACTAATCCAATTTAATTCTACATGCAAATGAGGATATGAAGCAACAAATGTGAATCAGAAAAAGAAACTTCGGAGTATTGGCTAATTTTTCAATCAATGCAAATACAGAGTCAGCAGTGTTTTGACTTTATGTCAATGATGCCATTTAAGGACTGTTGTTGCTGAATTATGCAGCTCAAGTTATTGTTCAGAAACAACCGATATCGGGCTGTGATATCATCTCCTTGACTTGTTCTTTACACAATAAGGCACATGAAGGAAACAATCCCTTTCAAGAGGGGGTATCCTCTCCTAGCTCCTAGCTCACAAGGCCATGATGTGTGTCGCTAAGCTTTTTGCTCACTAAAGGTATCAAACAGGACCCACTAATGTAAAGATGCCCACTTGGCTGGCACTAGGTGTCTATTCACCCACTTGAAGACTAGAACCTTAAAACAATGCAGAAATAATGAAGATAACTAACATTGCTACTATTGTAACACAGACCTTTAAGATTTGCAATTAATAGATCTAGTAAATATGGGGTCCTTGGAATAATGCAGATTCATTTGAGGATTGAATTAGGATGGATTCAGAAAGATTCATAGTGGTTTTTAATGGAATTCTTATTATGCTAAAGCTTAAAGTTCATTTGAGAAAAGTTAAATTAGATTGTTATTGTTAGGAACTTGCATATAACAATTTTCCACATAGTAATGACAATATGAGAATATAAAAGATAGATTTTACAAGAGAAGAGATGTTTGTGGGCATAGATGCCCAAATATCCAATCTCAGAAATATAATAAACCCTTAAGGTAGTGAAACACAATAAAATGTTCTTTACGAGGAGGCCACTCCACACTATATCTCTAGATCTTCAAGCAAGACCTGCTTGCCTTTGCCAGTACCATACCTAGAGCTTACCTTCCCCCACTCCCTCCTCAAAAGCCACACACTCAGGTTTGCTCAATTGCTTAATGTCACCCTCAGATGTGGTGACCGTTGTCCTCCACCAGCATGTTTCATCCACCACATAATGTCCAATGCCCCTCAAGCAGTTACTTTAACCCTCACCTTAAGAATATTAGCCTTGGATGTAGTGATCCATGTCCTCCACCAGCATGTTACATCACCCACATAATGCCCAATATCCCTCAAGCAGTTATTCTAGCCCTTACCTGGATTTTGACAAAATGGGGCATGGTACTTCCCAATTCCAGTGAAGCATTGCCTGTCCCCTTGATCAGCAATTAAGCAATCCTTCAGAATCTCATTAGGAAACTGCGAGTTCACAAAGAAACCTCAAGTTGTTAAAGATAGACGTATCCTTGGTTACAACAGTCAATTACGTAATTGGGAATATCCAGAACCTGAGTAAAAGCATTGAAGAGAACAGACTTCAGAACCCCTTTCTGGAAAGATACATTGGTCATCTTGTGCAATGCATTTTGGTTCAGGAAAATACGTTGCTAATAACCAACATCTAGAGAGAGAGGATTGAACTCCTGAGAGACTCTCATATCAGAGAACAAGAAAAACACTGGTGGGACAGATCTAAGGTACAACCAAGGTGGAGGACCTACAAATGTGGAAGTGGAAACATTAGTCAAGGCTACTATACATCACTTTGATTGGGCAGTCCCTATGCACAGGCCAAAAGGAAGGCCTGCTACTCAAATTGGCAGCAGTGGGAAGTCCCTCTAAATGTAGGGTAAGCAGTGCCAAAGAAGGATAAGGCTTCAGGGGGAACTTGTGTGGTCTCTTATTGAGGTTCCGAAGTCCTGAGCACACACTAAAACATCCTTTGACCATGTTTTCTGTGGCTATGACCAACTAGGTAGAGGTGGTTTATTTTTGTCTGAACAAAGATTGGAAAGAAAACTGGTGTAAGCATTTTTTACTTGTATTTCACTCGTTTCTAAATATATAGTGTGTAATCTATATATTTTTTTTCATAGTTATATTGCTCATCACAGGTTGATAGATCATAGGAATGTTGTGGATGATAATAGATGTAGGGTTACTGAAGATATGATAGCTGTTTTGGTGGGTATAGAGGAATGTTACAAAAAATATTCAAAGCAAATAGGTCCTCTAAATCATTGACATTCTAACCTACTTTTTTGTAGAAAAAATATTAAGGTCATTTATTTTGACGATAGAAAATGCACTTGCCTCAAACAATCATTGAAGAATGTTGGGTATTTTAGAAACTCTCATTTCTGTTTACAACATGCTTCTAACTTACTTTTCAATCCCGATTTGAGAAATATGAAAATTTGCTTATGGGAGCAATCAAAGTTCTGTGCCAGTGTTTTGGTACTAATGAGAAGAGGTATAGGCAAGACAGCCATGAGTTGAGGGATGACATTGCAATTCATTGGTGACTGTTCACTGATGCTCCAGTCACTCCTAATCTGTGTCAACTTTATTTAACTAATTATATCTCTCTGGGGCCTCCTCTTATTTGCAGTTATGAGCATTTTGAAAGTTGACATCAACTTTAACTTGAATGGTGTTGTTTGTTGGTTCTTTGTGGCTAGATTTTATGATGTCTACAGTCTGATAAAATGGCCAGCTGACAACAGAATGGTTATTAATGCTCACTTTTGGGATTTGTTTTCTTGCTGGAGGTGGGAGGGGGGCAGGTGGTGTGGGGGGGAAGGTGGAGTTGGTACCATTTTAGGTACTCAAAATACTGTATGGAGTTTACTTTGCAATAGCTATTTATATATGACCTGATTTGAATTGTTTGTTTTTTAGAGTATTATAATTGAGATGGTTTGGTTTTAGCAACTCATTTTTCTGAGGTTAGAAATTTCTTTTCTGAATTAGAGCAGCTGATTCACAAGGGGGTTGATTTTGGAATGGGAAAAACTAGTACATAAGACTTAAAACTTGATGTTCAATGTCCATACTACCATTGTTATTTCACAGGCCCTAGTTAGCATTGGCATCTTCTTGAGCAAGCCTTTCTTCTCATTTCAGTTATTGTCAAAAATGTTTTTGTGATAACATAGAAGTTCTTCCTTCAGTGGTTTATTGGATATTGCAGTTATCCATTAGTCCCAGATTTCTTTCAAAAACATTTCAAATTTTCTGAACTTTAGATTTTGTATCCAATATAGCTTTCTAAGATTTTCTCCTGTTTGTTTTTCAGTCACTGTGAGCAGAATTTTGTTCATTTTCATAGGAACATAGTGTAGGATTGACTAAAATGAAACAAGATCCACTTAAGCAGTAAAGAACATAATAGATGCCAACATATGAAGGAACCAAAGGTACCAGAGCTAAATTCTGATAGAGAAGGGAATGCCACAAATTGGATGAATAATAGGGTATGCACTCCTACATAAATGACAATTACCAATCCTAACACTATATTATAGGTTGAGCTCATGTTTCATATACCAAAACTATCATAAAATAAGCTGGTTTTCACAGGGGTTACCACAAAGTGGTATCTCAAGAGGCTCGGCAAGTCAGCTTTACATCAAGTTCAATGCTTTCACAACAATTATCAGCCATCTATGTGTTGTTTTTTGAGACTAACAAAATTTATTTTTTATCCCTAGAGGCTCTTTATCAAGTATATAGTTACTGGTTCAGTTCGTATGTAGTTATGATGGAAAGTGCTTTGTTAGAGAAAGTTCTCCCAGTGAAAGGAGAATAATAAAACAATGGCATGGAAAATGTATAGAGGTGGATTTTTTATTAAAATGTTTCATATTTCATGGAATCAAAATCTATGCTGAGAAAACCATATTTAATTGGATTGAGTAGTCTTATCATTATGCGGAATATTATGTAATGATGGTATAACAATCTGTCTTGAAAAAACGTTTAGGATTCTCTTAATAGCTGATCTATTGCTCTTTCCATCTTTCTTGCTAATTGTTAAATGTGAAATATACCTTTGTATGTATTGACAAGTGAATCTTGGATCAATGATCTCATATCTTGGTATCTGGTATTTTTGACCAAAATCAGATTAAGAAGGTGTTAAGAGGTATAAAAGTGGAGGTAACACACAGAGGAAACATGCGTCGAAAATATCGCATAATTACATTGACATCACAGCCTACACAGGAGCTGATGTGAGCATTTTGTTGAACATCCTCAGATCTATTAATTTTTCTTGTGAGTGAACTTTGACTTTGTTTTCTTGACTTGATTGTCAATAATATGTTATTGACAGGTTCCCAGTGGATGAGAATTCAACTATGAAATCAGTAGTAGGATATTTTAATGAAACATATGGGATCACCATAAAGCATGCTCAACTCCCTTGTCTTCAAGTTGGAAACCAACAGCGACCAAACTACTTGCCAATGGAGGTTTAATTTTATTTCCATTTAAAAAAAAACAAAAGTTACAACGAACTAGAAGAATTACTCATGTTTTTACTGAAAATAATTTGTGTTTGTTAATACTGAGCTCAAAATAATATATTGTGAATGATAGATTTGCAAAATAGTAGAGGGACAGCGCTATTCAAAAAAGCTAAATGACAGACAAATTACTGCTTTGCTGAGAGTTACATGTCAACGTCCTCAGGAAAGGGAGGAAGACATAAAGAAGGTTCATTTTTATTAATCCATAATTCTCAGGATCATTGATCATTTGCTTGAAGGGAGTTTGCCTCTTTCTATCTACTGAGTTTGTTGTCAAATGAGGAAAACAAATGTCTGTTTGAGGCACTTGGTTCAAGCTAACTTAAGGCTGAATTATTTTGCAGACTGTGCGTCAGAATGCATATCATAATGATAAGTACGCCAAAGAATTTGGCATCAAAATAAGTGATGAACTTGCTTCTGTGGAAGCACGAATTCTGCCTGCACCTCTGGTATCATTAAGTTAGCTATATCAAGCTCATAGGCAACACCTCTAGCTGTTTGGCTTATTAAAAAGTGTTTTTCAATGATAATGGTTTTTCATATTGTTTCAGAGGTTTGTCACAATTTTCATTTTCAATGCATGGTGCATTTGAGCAGCTCAAATATCATGATTCGGGCAGGGAGAAAGACTGCCAACCTAAGGTTGGACAGTGGAATATGATGAATAAGGTAAGTATTGTACTGGAACGATGATGATATCATTTGTATTTGAATCTTTTTAAGATAATGTCACAGTAGCTTAGCCACAGGTAGGTTGATTGTCCTATGAAAGAACATTACTATATCATATGGTACAGGGTAGTTGTGTTGTCTTGACTTTGGAGTTTAGTATCAGGTGGGCTTATAGTTTTATGAAAGAACATTACTATATCATATGGTACAGGGTAGTTATTTTGTCTTGACTTTGGTTTTTCATTGAGAGAGTAATATTTGTAGTTTCTATTTGGATCTATCTTTGAGCTCTACATTCTTTCAGTGTATAGGAATAGTATGTGCCTGATTGAAGCTCTGTGCTTTACAATATTTACATGACTAGGTGATACAATGATAATATGACATAATCCATGCTATATTAATTTTTTTTTGGCTATAATTGACTGTTAGCTAGAATTAAAATGCAAGTTATTTTTGGACCAAGCAATTCACAAAGATCTCATCAATCTGTAGTCAGTGCATTTGATTTTCACTTAAAAAAAGCTTTCATTGTGATGAAGCAAATGGATATTGCTGCCTATTAGCGTATACGTCTGACTTAACTCTAGATTATTTTGACATATTAATATCTATACAGATGAATGAACCAACATACTATAATTTCACAGATATCAAGGTTCCTTGGGTATATTTAGTGGTTCATGATGTTTATAATCTAGATATATGGCACCTGGTATGGATCTCAAAAGCTTGTATGTCTAGGGAATATAGTGTGTATATATTATTCACATAAATTGTAACTGCTTATATTCATGATTAAGCAAAAAAATTAGAAAATTAAAAGTAATACTATAATAACTATATGTATGGTACCATATTTGGAGTGTCTGCTTTGAAATATTATTGCATGACTGGTATTAATAAACAAAGGCAGAAAATACCATTCTACAGAAATAATCATTGCACATGAACAAGAGAAATAAGAATGCTCTCATGACATAAGAAACTCAGAATAGGTATTATCTATGAATTGTACAAAAGCATTAGAAAATTTAATATGCACTGAATGCATGCTAGCTACAGACACAGCTATTTGAATCCTGATGCACACTCGTCTAATCAATGTATAGCTGGGCAGAATCCTTATCTACAAATAAGTATTGACAGAGATGTGAGAAAAACAAATACTTATTTTACATGATTACATGATTACAATGTACGTGGTATCCAAGGATATCACCAAGGCTTTGTGTGTATAAGCTTTGTTCCTTTTTTGAGAGCTCTTTTAATGCCATTTAATGAGACACATATGGGATGAAAACATCATAGGATGATGGTTGGACACAGCTACTTGTGCATAATTGATTAAATAAAATGGAGCCTGTTATAATGCAAATTTTCAACTAAGTTTAATGATCAAAGCTCAACTCAAATGCTCTGGAATTCTTTGTAAGGATGAGGTTCAGCTAGATTCTATGTCAATCCGGGAGTGTAAGCTAGAGCTGCAGGTAGCAGGGTTGAGTGTCATTAATATGTATGCAGCTAATCTATGAAGGAAATATTTTATAAGGGTGCTACAAGCAATTAAAACAAACAATGAGTGAACAGAAATAATTGTTGACCGGAAAATTGAGATTAATCATAAAGAGGTAAAGAATTAACACAGTAACCACAAAACTGCCATTCAAAACCTAAACACAATCCGAATCGTCCAATGGAGTACAAATCAACACAAAGAACTGAATTAATAAAGCATTATACTTACCTTCATCGTGTCAATGTGATTTATCTCCATTGTTCTCCTTTGCTTTGCTCTCAGATTATGGTATGCACTTCTTATGCTTCAAGCTCAATTGTGTGAATGAGATCAATGTATGCAAAATGCCAAAGTTCGTGGTTAGCCATCAACGAGATGTGAGGGCTGCTTTTATAGAAATGATTGATTTGAACCAATGATCTAGATTAAGAGGTGAATAATCAAGATCAAGGGTCAAGAATCCTTGAGAGGAATTGATTAGGGAGTTAACTGGCTGCAATTGGCTACAAGATTTCAGTTAATTGTTTGCATGAGAATTGATTAAAGAGTTAAGGGATTTGATTGATTAGTTAAATTGATTTATTCGTTAACCGAGACTAAGTGGGAGTGAACTGATTTGATTTGAGAGAAGTGGAATTGATTAGAAATGCATGGGATTTGATAATTGATTAAATGACTCAATTATTAAAGTAATGTGCAAGTGGAATTGGATGAATAAATAACTTTATTTATTATTGAAGAATGAATGATGTTGAGAGAATAAAGATAATTAAATAATTAAAGTAATTATTTAATTTAAGAAGTGAGAAAGTGAATGATTAAATAATTTAAGTAATTATTTAATTTTAAGAAAGGTGTTGATGGTTGATTAATTAAATAATGTTGATTTATTTAATTAATTTAATAGAATAAGGATAATTAAAGACGTAATTAAATAAATTGGATTTATTTAAATAATTAGGATAGAATAAAGATTAAGACATAATTAAATAAATAAGATTTATTCAATTAGTCAAGAAGATTGAATTTAAAATGAACTAGGACATAATTAGTCAAGAAGGGTGAATTTAAATGAATTAATTAAATAACGTAAAGTCACTTAATTAATAGTAGAATATGATATTTGATAATAATTAAATAATGAAGCATTATTTAATCATTAGGGGAAAGACGAATATTAGTGTTAAAAAGCTAGTTCGCAGGCTAGTTCAATTTTGTGTATCTACAATAATAATCCCAATTCTCTGTAAACATTAATACAAGCCTATAGTAATTTGATAATTTATTATATACCTCTTAGAAAACCACACTGCAGAAAACTTAAAGAGAGAAATCATACTGGATACACTAAATCACAGTGCAAAACAAACACTAATCACACCACACTGAAAGCGGTAAACTAGATAGTTACCAATATGTGTCATTCAATGAGTGTGCCTTGCCTTACATCTCCATGCTGCAGATAACCTCAATTATGTACTGTCATGTCCCCAAAATAGAACATTAAAATAACACTTCAATTATGTACTGTCATGTCCCCGAAATAGAACATTAAAATAACTAAGTGTTGAGATACAGATACTAACAACTTAAATATTATAATCATTATGATATAACCAATACTAAAATATATATAATTAAGATAGACCAATAAAATCAATTTAGATATATAATACCAGAGTAAGAAGCATATAATATATAATAATATTATAATTATGACTATCGAATACAACATTATAAATATTAAAATATAAATGCTGACAATTTTATTATGATCTATAAATAAATAAATATAAATCATTATATATGAATCTGATATTGCTATTATAATATAATAAATATAATATATAAATCTGATATCACTATTATAATATAATAAACATAAACAAAATACAATATATTAACCACACAAATACATTGTAATAATCAAAATAAGGAACATGCACTAGTTAATAGAGGGATCGACTCCTAAATGAGGAGGCAAACATAAAACAAGCAGTGGTCAAAAAAATAGTCAAACTGCCACATTAGGGAAGGGTGTGATCAATACCAAGGGTCACGAAATATGAGGAGAGCCACGTCCTTTGGCAGTGGCTGTGTCTATTGAGTTAGATCGAACCATATAAACGCAAGAGGAAGGGAAGAAGAAGGGGCATGGAGTAGAGCAGTGGATTTTCTAAGTAGAGGAATAGGGAATCGACTAGCTTAAGTTTTTACTCAGATAAATCAGAAACAACGAACTTAAAAAAATTGCTTAAATTTCTTTAGTGTATATATATATATGTATACATACATACATACATAGCTGGCAAACTCGAACTTGGCAAAAACTCGATAGACCCAATTTTTTTGACTCAACAACTTTAAAAATTGCTTAAATTTAACACTTTTTTTTTGCAAAATTCAATGACAAGATGTATCCAATGAGTCCATAAATGAGTACAAAAATGTTTTCTATTAAATTTGATTGATTTGAATGCAAATTGAGTATGAAATTACATCCTCATGTGGAATCCTGATGGCTGATAGCCTGATACAATCGATAGCTAACAACATGAAAATAATAAAACTAAAATTAAATACATCATTCTACATCTTCCTCTTCCCTACTCTACTGGAAACTAGGGGAGAGGCAGAGGTTCTAGTCCTTGGTGTCTGCTGTGGCTCCTTGCTTAGCATAGAAGTGGCTTCAACCTCCATCCTGGTAGTAGATGGCAATGACTCCTCAACCTCATCAAAGTCATCCAATCCTTCATCTCCTGTTGCAACCACATCCTCCAATGCCCGTCACTCAAAATCAAGAATCTCATCTTTAGTAATCAGTGGAGGTTGCTCATCTCGCTCTGTCCAATTGCTATAACGATCTATCTCATCCAAATCAGTGGGATCCTCTGATTTTCCCTCTACCCTTCTTGTGCACAGCTGAAGGTTGTATTGCACAAAGACAAGGTCATTGAGGTGTTTTTGAACTAATTTGTTCCACTTCTTCGTGTGGATGGCCTCAAAAAGCTCCAATTGCACTCATAGTTAGATGCACTACAAGGTTGGTGTAAAATGTGGAGGGCAAGTCTTTGGAGATTTGGGGTATTTGCACTCCAATTTGTCCACCAAGACTCTGCAAAATAAATATTGAAGAGTTAGAAAGCAAAGTCAAAACATATTTTATCAAATTATCAATAGTTGTAAATTTGAAATTTGTAACTTGTAAGATGCATGTGAAATAAAGACTCCAAATTTTATACTTGGTGTCTAAGTGGTTCTTCCTTGAGTAGCTAGCTTCGATGAAAAGAGCCTACCCCTTCCAACCTTGTAACATTCCAATTCTTGAACAATGAGGTCTCTCACCTGAACTTGGGGTGTCATTCTTTGGATGCATGTTGTGAGGCCCTCCATAACCTCTCCATTAGGATATGAGAAGGTTTCTAAATAGGAAAAATGGGGGTTGAGGAAGTACCTTGTTGCATGGATGGGCTAGCAGAGTTGATTGTTCCACCTCTTATCAATGATCTCCCACATGGTATCAAAATTGAGGCTGTAATTTCTGATGGATGCTTTGGCCCTATCCATGGCCTCATAAATATATCCCATTGGGTTTTGATCCCCATCTACCAAACAAAGAACTCTAACTAAGGGCTTCAACACTTATAATTTACAAATACAAAAAGATTAAAATTACAAATTTATAATGAAAGACTTAAATTAAACAAATAAAATATTCAATTTGAATTTAAATTCAAAGTTTTGAGGTTACCTTCACAATCTCTATAGCTCTTTGTGCAAAATGGTTGTCAAAGATCTATGCTTGCAACCATGTCTCCTTCAAGCTTCTTTGAATAAGATGAGTCTAGCCATGCTTGACTCACAAACATTTGTTTCAAAGAAATCAATGAACCAATAATGCTTTGCAACATTAGGAAAACCGTTGCAAGCCTTGTGACAACTAATCTTACCAACTCTTTCTTGTGGGTATGATCTCTCATCAAATTAAGAACCCAAGGGTTATTGTAAATAAATTTTGTTATGCTCCTTGCATCATCTGCAACTGGTGTCACCCAATCAAGTTTGCCTATGTCCTCCAAAAGAAGGTCAAGGCAATGTGCTGCCCAAGGTGTCCAAAAAAATGTCTTATTTTTGTCTTGGAGCAATCTCCTAGCTGCCACATATGCTGCTGCATTGTCAGTTATGATTTGTACATTTTCTATGTCCACCTCCATGACAACTTCCTCCAACATTAGATACAATGTTTTTGTATTTTTGATGACCAATTTCAAAAAAATCACCTCTCCATTTGATGCTACCGAAAAATTGATAATGGTGCAGTTTTTCCCATCCGTTCACCCATCTAAGGGAATACTGCAGCCATATTTTTTCCATTCCTTCTTTTGTTCTTTCACTATTTGCCTTGCCTTTTTGGCTGCATTCACGAGCAACCTACAAGTACAAAGTGAAAGTACAAATTTTTAATTTTTAAACAAAAGAATAGCCTAAATTCAACATAAATTATTATAAGTATAAATTAACTAACCTCTCACTCAAGTCTTTATAAGATGGCACCTTGTAGCCTTTTCCCACAATTGTCAATGCAGTTACCAAATTGTCTTAATAAGGACTATTTGCCACATTGAAAGGAATGTTGTTGAAGTACCAAAAATCAGCACATGCCATATCTGCATGTTCATGCATCTCCTTGTTTCACCTTGTAGCTTCCAATGATGGTTGGGCTCTAGGAGTGTTTTTGGGCACAAAAAAACTATGTGACCTATGTGTAGGTGTAGGCACTGGCACTCTACTTGAAGTAGATGGAGTGTAGGCCAATGTGCTTTGGATGTGTGGACCACAAAGAGAGCCCATTGTGCCTTGACATGCCTTATCTTCATCTGATTCTGGTTGGACTTGATGACCATGACCATCAGCTATGGATGTTGCTATGGCTGCTCTTGTCTTCTCCCTTTGCAATTTTTCCTCGTATGCGGCTGCAAGTAGGGCATTCATCTCTCCTTTTATGACTTCAATGGTCCTAGGACAAGGTTGGGTATCACAATGAGTAATGCTTGGAAGATGTACTTGAGGCGATTTATGCCTCCATGATATAGCTTTTGACATTGAATGCAAATAAATGACCTAGGCATCAGTCCCTACATGACATATTTCCAAGTAGGGTCTCTAGCTCTAGGAGGACAAGTGCCTGTAATTGATGGTGGCATCGATTGGGTGGAGCCTGAGGCTGAAGCTGATGCAAAAGCTTCTCTATTTGCCATTATACGATGTATTTAACCTACACATACAAAGTAAAAGAACAACATTTTAATTTTTAAAATAAAAAATTAACCTAAATTCAACTAAATCACCAAAATTCAGCATAAAATTAGTTTAAATCAACAAAAAAAATATAATCTGAAGATTCTAATCTTTTTTTTTTCCAAAGAAAAGGGTAAAATTAAAAAAAAGGTTGTGTATGCAAAAAACAGTGAACTCATTTAAAAAATCATCAAAAAATTGTGATGAATCCAATTTTTTAAAATTTAAATAGAAAAATACTACCTAGTTTTAGCCTATGATGACTTTTTTTAACCTAGATGTTGGATTTTGCAGCCAAAATGAAGAAAAATGTTCAAAAAAAAAAAACACTTACCAGTGCTTCAAATTTTCTTTCAAAATTTGCTTAAAAACCCTTTTTGATCTTCTCTCCTAGATGCCAAGATGTTGTGAATATTGTATTTGAAGGGAAAAAATGCATTGGGGGGTTTTGCATAGCTCAATTGCTGTTTTGGAGCCACGTTTTAATGTATTGGGGTCTTTTTTTGACCAGACCTGTGCTTTATTCCCCCCCTCAAAGGTTTTTCTCTTGGATTCACTGAAAATCCCGTGAGTATTTGCCAAAAACTGAGAGAGTTTTCTGGTGAGCTTCTTGCTTGAAAACTCGCCATGAGAATGAGTATACAAGTTTTCTGCAAGTCTTCCAACTATATATAAATCCGTACCCCAAGGAATAATTTTGCCATACTGTCGTACCTGGTACTTGCACCCATACCAGGACCGGTAACTTAGTTTTTATGCAAGGTGTACAACACTGGACCCGTTAAATATAATTTTATCCCTCACCGACTTTTTGTTGACTTTTTAGTTATTTCTGACTTTGCAAAGGCTGTGCCTCCCTCATGGGAAAGATCGCCATCAAAGTGAGGCCCATGACACACACTACCCTACCTTTACATTCAAATCTAAATGATGATGTGAAGGCTCAAGTCAGCCTCATGACTAACTGCACCTTCACATCCCAAGGAAAACTGAAACATAGAAGTTGTGGAAAAAGATTTTCAGGAGAAGTCACCCAAAACATGTGGTTGGGTTAAATACACGAAGGACGTCTAAACAGGTCTATCAATGTGACAATGATTACAATTAAATCAGATTGACCCAGAACTCAAGGAAGATTTATAATAGAAGGATAAATTGAACCCTGGAGGTTTAAGGCTGGTTGCACACTTGAGGTTCAAGATAATAGCACATGGTCTAGCCACAACATGAGTTAAAATAAGGTGGTGAGGGTGTCTATGGTTCACAACACATGCCCTGTGGATTCTGTGTATTAGCACCTAGAACCACCTCTCATTTCCTTGCTTGACCCCACCTATGATATGCACACTTAATTCACATATATCCATGGTATAAATAGTCGAAGCATGATTACCAACACATCATTCAAACACATGCAGATACGATTTAGGCATGTATTTAATTTTGGCACACTGTAGATGTATTATTTTAAAATGAAGCATGATATTCGACCAAATTGATTTTTAGCTACCTAATTCAAGTGTAGGTCTAATCCAGATAAGCCATTGGAGTAGTGTTGATTTAATTGGTAATCCTAGTAGATCATATCAATATGCAAGTGTCTCTAAATATATCTTAGCCTGTAGATTACATATAGGAGTCTAAACCGAGTCAATGGAAATAGACAGAGAGCCGTAGGGATTGCAGAATGTTGGGACTTACAGATCACGGAACTTCACAATAAGATATCATCATTCGGGATTCTGAACAGGCTAGAACTGGGGTGCTGTCTGTTAATGATATAGCAGCTTCGGTAGTTCCTTCCAGCTCAGCTCTTTCGTGGAAACATAAAATTGAATGGTAGCCGTTGGCTATTCAATTTATATTTATTGTTTTGTATTTCATATTATGGCCGACATGAAAGAATTCGAAATTCATTAGAAGTCATTTAATATATTTCAAGGCCGACTTTCATTAAGAAGATAAGCGAATTCTTAAGAGGCCGACATGAAGGATTTTAAGAGAGGCGTCTCTCCCATTCACTTGTATATATTCACCTTGACTCGCCCTTTGTAATCATCTAGAGGACCTCGATCTTTTTCATATCAGTTCTATACTATCAAGTGCGAACTCATTATCATGTGCGAATATACTATTGAAGAGACTGCGAATAATTGTGAACTCTGCCATATCGTATCTGTGTCAAGTGCAAACTATGTCAAGTACTCAAGGGTGAAGATCAGTGCGAAGCATTATGATAATGCGGATTCATAACAGGTTGAGAACCATTAGTGTTTGTGCATATAGTCAAATGCTATTTCTGTAGATCTGTTGACAGTCAATTCATATATAACAGGTACGAATTGGCAGACTGTTATATGTTTTTCATCTTGCCAGGTGCTGAATATCGGTCTTGTGTTAGACCTCATTGTAATATGTAAAGTTGCCATTGTTACATCAAATATAAGAGAGATCTTTGTTGCTGGGTTTTTCTCCCTCAAGAGGAGGGTTTTCCCAGGGTATATGCTGTGTTACTCTGTCTGATTTTGAATTATTTCTGTGCATTTAATCTGTTCACTTAAATTTAACATGGTATCAGAGCGGGTTTGAGGATCGTGATCAGATTATTGCACTCAGATTATCTCATTTGTTCAGTTTGTCAAGATGGTGTATGATTTGAAGGTTGAGGATTCAAGTGAATATCTGTCTCATTCAGCATTATCAAGCTGTGTACCTTCCGACACCAACACTTGGATAATCGACAGTGGTGCCTCTCGTCACATAACCGGCTTCAAGGAGCACTTATCGAGTTTGGTGGAAAAGGAATCTTCTGAACAAGTCATCATTGGAGATGATGCCAGCTACTCCGTAAAAGGAATTGGGACCTCCTCACTTCACTTGGATTCCGGTATATCGTTTCAATTGGGTAATGTTCTTTATGTTCCCGGAATCAAGCGTAATCTTATTTCTATTTCAGCTTTGGAAGATAAAGGATATCAAGTTGCCTTCTCCAAAGGCAAAGTTCTAGTGTGGATGCAGAACTCTAGCTTCAAGGATGCTCAAGTAATTGGAGTTAGATATGATAACCTCTACAAGGTTTGCTCACATCCTCTTCAAGCGTTGGTTCATGACTCTTCTAGTCTTTGTGATCTTTGGCATCGGAGATTGGCTCACTTACACTTCCGAGCCCTACCTATT
The DNA here is from genome assembly GCA_007258455.2 of Sequoia sempervirens. Taxonomy (NCBI): domain Eukaryota; kingdom Viridiplantae; phylum Streptophyta; class Pinopsida; order Cupressales; family Cupressaceae; genus Sequoia; species Sequoia sempervirens. The sequence goes on along the minus strand of VDFB02281492.1, from coordinate 165,860,124 downwards.
ATGGAGAAGATGGTGACGGGCCTTCCTAAATTCAACCAGGAGCACGAAGGTACATGCAAGGGCTGCGCATTAGGTAAGAATATAAAAGCCCCCTTTTCATAGTAGAGAAAATAGATCTAAGTGTATTTTAGATCTAATTCATTCTGATTTATGTGGTCCTATGTCTGTTCCTTCTTCGAGTGGTTTTTTGTATTATGTTCTTTTCATTGATGATCACTCTAGGAAGACTTGGATTTATTTTTTGAAATCTAAAGAATCTGAGGAAGTACTGGATAGGTTTAAAGAGTTTAAAGCTTTAGTAGAAAATCTTTCTGGTAAACGAATTAAGGTCCTCAGATCTGACAATGGTGGAGAATAGACCTCTAGTAGTTTTCAAAACTTTTGTACTGATGCAGGGATTAAGAGGGAGCTCTGTGTTCCCTATAATCCTCAACAAAATGGTGTTGCAGAAAGGAAGAATAGAACGATTGTGGAAGCAGCAAAGGCCATGATCCATGATCAAGATTTGCAAACTTTCCTATGGGCAGAAGCTTCCAGGACAGCTGTATATGTTCATAATAGAAGTCCTCACAAGATCTTAGAGAATATGACTCCAGAAGAAGCCTTTACAGGAAAGAAGCCTGAAGTCAGTCACTTGAGGATCTTTGGTTGTCCCGTCTATGTTCATGTTCCCAAAGAAAAGAGAACCAAGCTGGAGCCTTTTGGCAAGAAGGGAATATTTGTGGGCTATAGTGAGACATCAAAAGCTTACAGAATTTACATTCCAGGTCAGAAGTTGATAGAGATCAGTAGGGATGTCACATTCGAGGAAGATGTTGCATTCAGGAGATCCAGAGGGATTCATATGGAGATTGATTAGGAAGAGTCTCCTCAGGACATGGAAGTTCACCATACTCTTGAGATTCAGAGGGAGACAATGGAACCAAAGGAAGATCTTGATCCAGTTGAACCCTTGGAACCTACTGATGGGCCTACTGACATTGTTATTGGGAGAAAGAGACCTCTTTGGGCTAGTCGCACTATGCAAGAGGCTGAAAGCTTTGCAGCTCCTAGAGGCACATTCAGAGAAAGCAAAAGGCCACATAAGTTCTCCAGTTATGTTGCCTTGATGAGTCAGATTATAGAATCTGAGCCTTCTTGTGTTGAGGAAGCATCCGTCTTCAAGTCCGAGAGATGCCATGACAGAGGAGTATCAGTCAATTCTTAAAAATGATGTCCGGGATATCGTTCCTAGACCCGAGGGAAAGTCCGTGGTATCTTCTAAATGGCTATTCAAGATTAAGCATGTTAGATGGAAGCATTGAGAAGTACAAGGCAAGATTTGTGGCTCGTGGGTTTTCTCAGAAAGAGGGAGTTGATTATGATGAGACTTTGCTCCTGTTGCTCGCTACACTTGTCAGAACCATCATTGCTATTGCTGCATCTAGAGGATGGAAGATTCACCAGATGGATGTGAAGACAACCTTTCTCAATGGAGTGATTGAGGAAGAGGTTTACATAGAGCAACCTGATGGATTTGAGATTCATGGGAAGGAGTCTCATGTTTGCAAGCTGAAGAAGGCCTTGTATGGTCTTAAGCAGGCTCCTCGTGCATGGTACGAAAGGATTGATCAGTATCTATCAAGCTTGGGTTTCTTGAAGAATGATGCTGATTCAAATCTCTACTTCAAGGTAATCAATGGTGATGCATTAATTTTGGTTTTATATGTTGATGATCTAATCCTCACTGGAGAAGATCACCTGATTCTTGAATGTAAGAAGGATTTAACTTCTGAATTTGAGATGAAGGACCTTGGGCTCATGCATTACTTCCTTGGTTTAGAAGTCTGGCAGAAGTCAGATGGTATGATTCTAAGTCAAGGGAAGTACACCATTGATATACTTAAGAGATTTGGCATGATGGATTGCAAATCCATGTTTACTCCTATGGAGACCAATCTTCATAAATTATAGGAGGCTGCAGCTAGTTCAGATTTGGTGGATCCTACGTTGTACAGACAGCTGATTGGATCCTTGATGTATCTAGTTAACACTAGACTTGATATTTGCTATGCAGTGAGTGCACTTAGCTAGTTTATGTGTGATCCGAGACAGATACATCTTGTTGCAGCTAAACATATCCTGAGATACTTGCATGGCACAGTTGGATATGGGTTGAAGTATACTTTAGATGCAGACTTGGAGTTACTTGGTTTCATTGATTCTGATTGGGCAGGTTGTGTCACAGATCGGAAGAGCACCTCTGGCTGTTGCTTCAGTTTGGGTTCTGCTATGATTTCCTGGTGCAGCAGGAAGCAGTCTTCTGTAGCATTGAGTACAGCAGGGTTGAGTACATTGCAGCTTGCATGGCAACTCGGGAAGCAGTGTGGCTTCGTAAGCTCCTTATAGGATTGTTTGGACAATCAATGGAGCCTACTATTATTCATTGTGATAATCAGAGTTGTGTGAAGCTTTCTGTCAATCTTGTGTTTCATGACAGATCCAAGCATGTTGAGATCAAGTACCACTATATCAGAGACATGGTACTGCGGAAGGCTATACAGTTGAGGTACATTAGCACTGATGAGCAGACGGCAGATATTCTCACCAAGCCTCTCGCCAAGATAAAGTTTGTATACTTCCGAGATAAGCTTGGTATGGTGGAGAATCCAGCCTTGACTGAGTATGAGTCTCAGTATCGTGAGCCTTCTTAATGCATTTTCTTCGTGACGGAAGAATTTGAGGTGAAAGCCCTCGTTTCCACCCTCTGAGTTGAGTCATGGTGGATGTCATGTGTGTGACTCCATGACAACATCACGTGAGAGAGTCCGTGATGATCTTCTTGTACTTGTGTTTCACCCTCTGGGAGAGCCATGGTGAAAGTCACGTTGAGGTGACAACAGCACGCAAGTGATGAACACTAGTACTTACCATTTGATGGTTGATATCGAGACGATATCAAATATCACGTTGAGGTGATATTTCTCTCTTTATATCTGATTGCAGGCAATGATAGCAGATGAACCTCATATGGAGATGATTCATATTATGCAGCTGGAAGTTCTCTCCCTAGCTGAGAGGGAGTGTTAATGATATAGCAGCTTCGGTAGTTCCTTCCAACTCAGCTCCTTCGTGGAAACATAAAATTGAATGGTAGCCATTGGCTATTCAATTTATATTTATTGTTTTGTATTTCATATTATGGCCGACATGAAAGAATTCGAAATTCATTAGAAGTCATTTAATATATTTCAAGGCTGACTTTCATTAAGAAGATAAGCGAATTCTTAAGAGGCCGACATGAAGGATTTTAAGAGAGGCGTCTCTCCCATTCACTTGTATATATTCACCTTGACTCGCCCTTTGTAATCATCTAGAGGACCTCGATCTTTTTCATATCAGTTCTATACTATCAAGTGCGAACTCATTATCATGTGCGAATATACTATTGAAGAGACTGCGAATAATTGTGAACTCTGCCATATCGTATCTGTGTCAAGTGCAAACTATGTCAAGTACTCAAGGGTGAAGATCAGTGCGAAGCATTATGATAATGCGGATTCATAACAGGTTGAGAACCATTAGTGTTTGTGCATATAGTCAAATGCTATTTCTGTAGATCTGTTGACAGTCAATTCATATATAACAGGTACGAATTGGCAGACTGTTATATGTTTTTCATCTTGCCAGGTGCTGAATATTGGTCTTGTGTTAGACCTCATTGTAATATGTAAAGTTGCCATTGTTACATCAAATATAAGAGAGATCTTTGTTGCTGGGTTTTTTCTCCCTCAAGAGGAGGGTTTTCCCAGGGTATACGTTGTGTTACTCTGTCTGATTTTGAATTATTTCTGTGCATTTAATCTGTTCACTTAAATTTAACACTGTCTGGGTGGGTCAGTACATCTTGAGGGATAAATCTGAAGTCATATGATTTAACAATTAATTTTTCTGTTAGGGTCTGAGATTGTGCACACTTTCACTTGCAGCCCGATGGGTTAGTGGGTGTATTGAATGAACACAAGTGCATGAGGAATGGGTGTTTGTATTCTCTTTGGAGGTGGTGAGGCAACATAAAAAATTGGAGAGAAGTGCTCTTGATGGACAAATACGAAGTTATATGACATTTTCATAGTTAATTCTGAGTTAGGGCCTTAGATTGTGCACACTTAAACTTCAGCACAGTAGGTTAGTGGATGCATTAATGGACACGAGTACATGAGGAATGGGTGTGTATCTCCCCTTGGATGTATAAATAAATTGTATTGTATTAATGAATGAACACAAGTGCATGAGGAATGGGTGTTTGTATTCTCTTTGGAGGTGGTGAGGCAACATAAAAAATTGGAGAGAAGTGCTCTTGATGGACAAATACGAAGTTATATGACATTTTCATAGTTAATTCTGAGTTAGGGCCTTAGATTGTGCACACTTAAACTTCAGCACAGTAGGTTAGTGGATGCATTAATGGACACGAGTACATGAGGAATGGGTGTGTATCTCCCCTTGGATGTATAAATAAATTGTAAATGCATTCTAGTTCATTGCAATGGCATTATAAACTCCTAATAAGGCGATAGTTAAAGTTACAACATACCAAAACATACTCATGGTAAGGTGGTCTTTTATTAGTTTGGTTAAGTTAACAATAATGTCAATGATGATATTGATCAACCATATGCACAATGTGGTGTGGAAAGATAGATGGAGTAAAAATGGGTTTATGGAATAGTGGTAAAGTTTTACTATTGCCTGCTTTCCTGTCTTTCTGTATATGCATTCATAAAGTTTATGGAATAGTGGTAAAGTTGTACTATTTTCTATGTTGGAGTGAAAGAATTGAATATTGAATACATATATATTTGCTCTCAGTTGTATAATTCTGCAGACTGTTGTAATGAATGTGGTCATCAATCTATTTATTTGTTAACAGATTTTCCTTTCAATACACGATGGATATTGAGTTTATCTTCATTCCATACATTTTAGGTCTTGGGTCTTGATTCAATTGTTACTATGTACAAATTTTTACTTGAAACTTACCTCACAAATCATTGGATGCAAGTGCAACAGAGAATGGTCGATGGGGGCAAAGTAAGATACTGGGCTTGTATCAATTTTTCACGTGTTCAGGACATTCCTGCTAATCTATTTTGCAAGGAGCTGGCTGAAATGTGCCAGACTTCTGGCATGGTAATAGTGTGGACTCTGGAGAGAATTATCACCTTTCAAGCCACTAGAACTTAGCTTTCTTTTGCATTAAGTATAGATGCTTCCCAGTTGACGTTTTGTTTTGTGTATGTTATGATACAATGCTACGTTATGCCCATAGTAATTCATTGTCATCTCATTTTCTCCAGGAGTTCAATTTACAACCAGTAGTCCCACTGCATACATCGCCTCCTTATCAGGCTGAGACTGCATTGAAACGTCTGTACACTGCCATCAAAAGCAGACTAAGAGACAAGGAACTGGAGCTTTTAATTGCAATTTTGCCTGATAACAATGGTCCTTTGTATGGTATGTGCTGTGTATACATTTTTTTGTTTGGTCCAAGTAGGTGGTCAGGATATATAGGGCAAAGGCATGGCAAGCTGAGTTCTGAATTGTGTCTTTATGCTGTGTCTAGGAGAACTGAAAAGGATATGTGAAACTGACCTTGGCATAGTTTCTCAATGCTGTTTATCCAAGCATGTTTTAAAGAAGAGCAAACAGTACATGGCAAATGTAGCTCTCAAGATTAATGTTAAGGTGAGTAGTGTATCTGTTGTAAATGATGGACCTATTAATTTGAACAGTGGATATGCAAAATGTACATGTCTATGTTAACAATGCAAAATGTACATGTCTATGTTAACAATATTGCATGAACCGGCTCCCATGGAAGTCATAATTCTGGCTTTCATCAATTTTTTTGGTGGGTTTGGTTATAGGTGGGTGGAAGGAACACAGTTCTTGTTGATGCTCTTAGGAGGAAGATATCTCTTGTCACTGATGTGCCAACTATAATATTTGGAGCAGATGTAACTCATCCTCATCCTGGAGAGGACACCAGTCCTTCCATAGCAGCTGTAAGAAAATATTGCTTTCCTCTTTAATTTAGTCCATGGATGATTTGCATCTTAATTTTCTTTCACTCAGCTTGTTTTGAGTGTTATAGTTGGCATATATGGTCTTTACCATAGGGATGAAAACAGAGGAGATATCAATGGCTTTGATTTGGTGCTGCGTTTGGAAAACTTTTATGCAAATCTTTAGTATTTGTAAAGATTCACATTGAATACAGTTTGCATTTTATTTCCTTGTGTAATTTCAATTCTTTGTGATGGATGCCAAACCAGGTTGTGGCTTCCCAAGATTGGCCAGAAGTGACAAAGTATATGGGTCTAGTTTCTGCTCAACCACATCGTCAAGAAATGATTGAAGACCTTTATAAGGTTGTGCAGGATTCTAAACGAGGTCCTGTTGCTGGTGGCATGATAAGGTACACTTAAAATCTTCAACTGATGTAATTAGATTTCATGTGAAAGAACATAGGATGAAGCTTCCTGTTTTTCTATGCACATTCTCTCGTTGGGTTTATGTTACCCACTTTTGTGTTAGCTTCTCTAGATTCTAAATGTCACATAGGTTCCTAACAATTAATTCTATTATGTTAGTTCTGAATGATCAGTTAGATCTTTTGTTTTTAATGATCTAAATGCAACAGACAGTAAAATCACCAGCTGGCAGACTGTTGAATTCAGTGTCCCAGTTAAGAAGTTACTGTGATCCACGTCTAGAAATAATTAGTTGTCAGATTTAACATCCAAATGACATATGGATGACCTTTTCTACACAGGCTATTCTCTCAGCTTACTTTAAGTGGTATATCTTTTGGCTGCATTTTAGTGTATTTATAAGATAGTGGACAACTGGCAATCTTTTATGTTCTCTGAGACCGGTGATTCTTTTGAAAATTGATGTCATTATTCAGGATATCTGCTGCTTACTTCTAAATTGAAAGGTGATATAATCACCATTTACTGATCTATGGTAAAGAGAATGAAGAATGCTTGCAAATGAAGTTATTGATCTAAAGGGGGCTTATGCAAGATTCTCTTAGATTAACAGGTTATATCAGGTAATATAGGTTAGTGGTTAGATATATTATAATATATTAAAGTTACTAAGCATGCCACTGAAGTAACATTAAAACAAATGTGTGTTTCACTAAATTTTAAGGTCCCCATAGAAACTTGACTGTAATAACCCTTACCCAAAAACTTTAATATACTTGCAATTTTTTGATTTTTTACCTTGCAGAAATTTCGTCAAAAAAAGTTTGCAAAGCATATTGATTTGTGCATAGTTTGCACAGATAATTATCACAGAAATTTATTTTCTTGATATCTAGCTTCTGCTCATAATTTCTTTAACTAAATATTCTGAATATGCATTACACAACCTTTAAAAATACATATATTTGAAAATACTGTTATTTTTAATGATAACAGAAGGTAAAACAAAAATAAATATCAATGGCTAACCTCTGTTCAAGGGCTGTTAACAGTCAAACAGCAACAACAAACTCTTCTTATACCTCCATACAGCCTATGTGGTCCCCAAACTGATGGTACAGAAGCCTCCAAATATGATATGTCAGCCTATTAGCTGCGACTACTTTTCTTTTACTAAGCTGTGGCTGTTTTAATCCATGGTTGAGTTCCCTTGAAGTGCCACGTCATCCTCGTCTCCAATAAAGGTATGGAGCTCTTCAAAAGTTTAGCAGCTGGTCGGAAGTAATTTTAAGAAAGCTACGCAAGGCTTTAGAGCCTTCTTCAACATGCTTGGATTCTCATTTAATAATTTTTGCGAGTGTACGGCTTTTTTATGGAGCATATGGATGGTAAGGACGGGAATAATTCTCTGCAGAAATAAATAATATATTTATTATTTCACCACAAACTATGCCCAAACTAACCTTGCACACACTACACAAATATTTTATGAAATCTTTACTCTTGCACACATTGCACACAAATTTATTGCTTGCCTGTAAATTTAATAAATTTGTACCTGCACACTTGACAACTTTGTAAATTTGTGTCTTTTGGAAAGATATTTTTTTCAAACAATTTCTTACACAAAATTCTTAAAATCTGCACACTTGCGAACCCTGTATGAATTTGCCTCTAAATCTGAAACGAGGGTTTCCGTCCCCGTTTACAAAATCTTCAGCACATTGTCAGTCCCTGGTTGGAATCGCACTACCTTTTGGGTTTTCATCCGTCAAGAAAACCTTTGGGGTTTTCGTCCCTCCGGTGAGAAATTTGGCCACAAGCACAAATCTCCAAAGAGAAATAAACAATCTGCTAAATAATGCAAATGAGCTCACAAAACTCCTTTTATAACATTTTTGGTAGCCTTTCGAAAAATAATATAAAATCACTTTATAAATTAAATATGTCTTATTACTCCAAAAAGTGATACATATTATTATTTAAACATTTCCAGCACCAACTATCACTTTATTGGTGCCCAACATTTAAAACTTTCAATTTTCATTTCAACGAGCTATTATACTAAGGTGCCCATTAAATTATTTTAATAATAAAAAAATTAAGTTATAGCTCATTAATACATTTGATTTGCAGAAACCGTCGAAAAGCATTGGAATAAAAAATTGACTGCATTGGAGCATTATCGATGATAAATAATAAGAATCAGACCTGCCCAGGCGACTTACTATAAATAGGTGTTCTCTCCAAGAATCTTGGAGAACACACCAGAAGTTGGAAATAGCTTCAAAAAGTGCCATCAGAGTCCCTTAGATCATCTGAGCTCACTGGTAACATCAAATAGCCCCTCTGATAAGGTTGACACACATCGAAAAGGTCAACGCCAACTGTAGTGCAAGAGAACCCAAAATTTGGGACATTACATTGACCTAGTAAATATGAATGGTTCTAGCAATAGGTTATTAATATTTCTTTCAAAACAGTGAGATGCAATGAAAACATTAAATGCCAGTGGAGGGAATTTCGGTGTCTTATGACATCTTGGTTACAAATTAATATCCCTTACGAAAATATCACATTTTAATGTTTTCCTTATATTGAATTTCAAGCTACGCAACCCCCATTCTTTCATGCATTTTTTCTCTACTAGATTGGTTTGGAAAATTATGTTTGTATGGAATTATTGATAAAAAGATAGATTGTGGATATTGAGATTCACAAAGTCAATTCATGTTGAGATTCACAGTTAACTACCCTTTTTAATGAAACATTATGTGTTGAAATAAGTCTCTGTTCAGTGTACTTTGGGAAATTATTTTCCCCATTTTCAAGGCCATTTTACATGGGAATTTTATTTCTTCTATTCATGGAAACAAGTTTTCTTGTTATAATGTTCTTTGGTTTTGACATCCTGTGAAATTATCACGTATGCATTATCCAGACGCAGGTATTTCGTTATTGAACTTTAATGCAATGGTATCTTACTAAATAAAATTGCTTATGTGAGCATCTCAACTAATGCCATCGATTGTTGCCACTTGAGATTACATTCATAGTTCTGTAAAGGGCTTCTGATGACATCTGTCTACAATCTCAGTTTTTACTTCTCCTGAGCTTGATTTTTGAGTTTCAGTATTAATTTTGCATCCTTTTTAAATGTAAATTTCCCATCTCTTTCATGCCTACCATGTGTTTGGTCTGAAGGGATGTTTCTAAGTTGATTTGAATCGTCAGGACTTCAAAACCTGATATCATAATTGGTCAGTTACCTCAATCGTAATTGTGTATGGCACCTGTCTTTTGTCAATAATCTTTTAAATATGCAGTTCTCTTCAGTGTTAGTTTTCATTTTCTTTTCTATAAGCTTGAAATCTTACCATTCCACTTATTGTATTTCAATGCTTTCATATTATTGAATGTTTGGTTTAGATTACTGGCTCTTTGTTTGACGTTTTGCATTTCCATTTCTGCATTCATATCGTGTGCTATGATGTCAGTTGTCTGTGAAGATGCTTTTTCAGTGACATCTAAATTATAGGGTTTTAGTATTTTATTATGTCAAATTCAATGACTGAACATTTTGACTTATTTGGAGTTTCTGTTAGGTGTAAAGTAACATATATCACATACTGGTTCTTGTAGGGATCTTTTGATTTCTTTCCACAATGCAACAAAACAGAAGCCTAGACGGATCATATTCTATCGGTAACTGATGAACTGACTGCTTGTTACTATTGTCATAGATTGTTCTATATCAATCTAGGTGATGATTTATCAATTTGTCCTAAATGTTTTTCTTTTCGCATCACACAATCTCCATGATATACAGAGATGGTGTAAGTGAAGGGCAGTTCTACCAAGTCCTCCTTCATGAATTGGATGCAATCCGCAAGGTAATCGCTTAGGCCTTTTTGCTTTTTCTCTTGGATTGGATTGCATTTGTGGATTATGTATGCTCACAGGCTCATCTTTCAGGCCTGTGCATCACTTGAGAAGGATTATCAGCCTCCTGTGACTTTTATTGTCGTTCAGAAACGACATCACACACGGCTGTTTGCTAATAATCATCGCAACAAGACTATGGTTGATGGTAGTGGGAACATATTACCAGGTAAGAAAGTTGAATCCGAGTGTGTCCTAGTCTCTCACAGTGAGTATTTGATGATGTGAGTGGTTTCTCAACCTACATCATAAAGTTAGACATTTCTGGAGACTCTGAAAAGTTTGTACTGTTTAACAGGTACTGTAGTTGATTCCGAGATTTGTCATCCGACTGAGTTTGATTTTTACCTCTGTAGTCATGCTGGCATTCAGGTATATTATCTTACAAATGGCAGTTTTAGATGGCAAGGACATTTAACTCCCCTGAAATATTTTTTGTGCACAAAGTATTTATAAAATTAGGCATCTTGTTATGTGGCTGATTTTAATTGGTTTTTTCAGGGAACTAGCAGGCCAGCACACTATCATGTTCTTTGGGATGACAATAAGTTTAAGGCAGATGAATTGCAGTCTTTAACAAACAATCTTTGTTACACGTACTCTCTCTCTCTCTCTCCCCAACTCGCTCTCTATGCATGTGTTCTAGTTTTATAATATGCTATTAAATCTTCTCGACTTTTTATTTTTACTTTTTGTCATCAATTACATTTTAGTGGTTAAGAAATTGTTGCTATGTTCCCCCCTCTTGGGATTTTACTATTTGTTTTAAAGTGCTTTCTCAAGAATAGCTGTTTATAAAATCTTACTAATCACTTTGTGGCCTTGTTTTGTTTTGACCATGAGTTGATTGAAATATGTGAGACATTAAAAAATCTACACCTTACCACCACTTTTACATATACCTTGTTCTCACAAACTATTAAGGCGCATGGTTTTGATAGTCATTCTTCTTGAACAAGGTTGTTATAACTGTTCTGACACCACCTCTCTCTATAACATGTTTTTGGTTTGCATTCTTAGTGAATTTGTTGGTAGTAGTAATTTATGAATGAACAAATGGATCTAATTTGTAAGTTACTAAAAGATGTATTGATACGTAACTCTATTGTTATGATATTTCTTGCAAATAAATCTAAAAATCAGAAATATAGCAGACCACTTCGAGGAGGTGGCCTCTAATAATCAGATAATTATATATGAATTCAATATTTTATGATATGATGATATGGGAGAGAGTTCTCTTCCTTATTTATAGGCTTAACTATATAGGGACATACCCCTTCATCCTAACTAAAAGGGATTAGTGTATTAAATAATATTTATGTTAGGGTTAAGCATGTCACAAGTGCTTATCCTTATTATATTTAGGAATATATAATATATACGTAGGAATATATCGTATTAGGATCATAACATTCCCTTCCTCTTCAGAAAAACATTACCTTCAATACTTAGCAACTCTAAAATCTTTCGTCATTCCATGATGTATCTTCAATTGACAAATTCTTCCACTTGATTAGGAATTTTGAGGTGGCTCTATTTTGTAATCTGATTTTGGAAAGTCCACAGAGTTTTTGTATATTTTGTATGAATACTTTTTCTGTAGTAATAGTAGGAAATAGATTAGAGTCCACAAAAATATGCATTTTTAATGAGTCTATCCACAACAAACATGATTACATCAAGATTATTTTACTTTGGCAACCCCTTAATGAAGTCCACTAATATTTCTAGCCATTGTTGTATTGGAATGCCTAATATTAGTAAGAGGCTTAGAGTCTTTATTGTTTCTTGTTTATTTCATTGGCATATCAAACATTCCACCACAAATTTTTGGACATTCACTTTAATATTTTCCCTAAAGAAATGTTTCTTTATAGGATGATAGGTATGAACAAATCTTCTATAGTATCTTGTTAGACCCCAAAATCCTCTCTACTTAGGGTCCATCATAACACCGTTAAGTGAAACCAGATGTCTTGAGATTCTACTTCTTTCACCCTAAAGACACATTTGGATTGTTTTGCATAGATTTTACTGTCTTTATGAGTGATCTTGTTTAGCTTCATGTAGTGTGAGCACATTCTCCATGGATCATCCTTTTTGTTAAGCATAAGCATAGGAGATAAATAGTAACTTTTGTTGGGATGAACAATGCTTCTTGGTATTAATTCAACGTCATGATTATGGTCTCCAATTAGTGGTTAAACCTTGGATTTTTGAAATATTTGTTGATGGTGTTCAATAATCTTTTGAAATTTTGGGTGATCTTGAGTTATCATATCTTGAGACTTGAGTTTCTATAAAATGTAACTGTGCCCCTATATTATAAGAACATTTTTTGAGTAATTTCTCCATCCTATAGGAGCTAATGATTTCACTTGGTGGTGATTTTATTCCCAAAAGTTCATACTTTTTCCCATGTATCCTTAAATCCATGGTATAACTCTTGAAAATTGAAAGATATTATTCCTAATTTTTAAGCCATTGCACACCCAAAACTACACCCACTCCCCTTATAGTGATAGCAAACATTTTTGAATCTAGTTGATAATTTACCATTGAGAGTTTTATATGATGGCATTTACTACCACAAGGTAGTTGTTTCCCATCATCTATCATGACTTGAAATTAGAGATTGGATAAACAAAGCAATTAAGCTCATTAGCTAATCTTTCATCAATAAAGTTATGTGTACTACTAGTATCAACTAACACTTTCGCATTTTTTCGTTTTTATATTACTAATTACTTTGAGTGTTTTGTGGTACATTTGTTCCATTCAATGCATGTAGGGAGATAGTAGTGTTTTCTTTTTTCTTTGGAATCTTGATTTTTAAGTTTTGTGTTTGGTTCTTTTGCAGGTAATTCTCCCTCTTCTTCAACCTCGTTCTTTTTCTCACTACTAGAATGCTTATGACTCCTTGACCATTTTTTATTACAATTCCAACATAGGCCTTTTTCTCTTTTCTCTTTCTCTTGTTGAGGAGAGAGCTTTCTAATTTCTCTTAGGTTAAAGAATTTGTCCAACTTTTTGCTTGTAGGATTAGTCACATTTTTGTTAGTTACTCTCATGGTTTCACCTTTGGTGGTGTTTTGTTTCTCAATCTGCAATTCTTGTTGCATAGCTTTCCTAATTGTAGAAGGTTCCAATAAATGAACATTATGTTGAATTTGGTCCTTAAGTCCATTGATGTACAATTGAAGCCTTTGGTAAGGTGTCACCTCGGGAGCTCAAAGTGCCAATCTCAAATCGTTAGCATTATATTCAGCCATAGATCTTAATTGTTTTAAATTTGTTAGTTGGGTAAAATATCTTTCAATGCATGGTTGCTCATAGAAGGTTGCTAATTCTTTATTAAATTCTTGCCAACTGAACACTTGTACTTGTCTGTCACTCATCTTCCATTGGTACCATTTGTAAGTTACTAAAAGATGTATTGATAAATAACTCTATCCTAATGTGTAGGGATGGTTTTTGACAAGGAAATCATAGGCATCTGTTTCATGTAAACAAAATGGTAGTTACATGAGATGAGAATATGAAGGGTACATGATTCCAAATGATAGAAAACTACAATCAGTTTTTTTGTTTTGTCAGTGTTGTATGCATATGAACTCTTTTGTATTGTGTCATGTTGTAAGCCAAGATCACGTTGATTCTCATTTGTAAGTCATGCTTGACTCCTTGTTCCCTATGGTTGTCAATGCTATTGTCACCTTTTGTAATCTAACACTTGTGTGGGGAAAATGAAAGGAGTTTTCTAGCATATCAGGCAAGGTGAACATGGAAACTTGGACAATGAAGGAATGACTAAGGCATTTTTAGGCAGACAAGTTGTTATAAGGGTTTCCAGAACACATCTTTACCCAAGAGATGCAGATTTGGTGATTTCAAGATTGAAAAAGAATGCATAAATGATATGGACCACATCAAGGACAGGGAATATTATACTTGGAGGTCAAAAACACTCAAAAATGTCTCATCAGTGCCAAGACACATAACAAAAAAAGAGAGAATGTTATACATGGAGGTCAAAAACACTCAAAAATGTCTGCCAAGCGCCCAGGTGCACACGAAAGAGGGAGAATGGCATGTTTTAGTGAACTTTAAGTGAAAAAAATTTAATGTCAATGACAAATTAGAACATGAGATCACTTAAGTGATAAAATGTCAATGAAGACACATAAGCAAAGTGTCATATAACCCCTCAAATGTGTGTCTAGCCACTTGAATGTTAAAAATGTCAATGAGAAAACATAAGAAAACAGGCACAATATACCTTCAAATGCGTGCCCAAGATGTAGAATGCCGTTTTTTTTCCCTCTTGAATATCATTGACAAATATTCTGCTCATATGAGCATCTATGTGAGACCAATACAAGATCTTGTAAGTGCTTATTAGAGATTGACAAAAGCTCCTTATGAGCAAAGATGCTAGAAATTGCCTATGGAAAACCAAGAGTCACTGCTTAGAAATCCATATTATTGAGAAATAACATCCACATTAGAAGCCAACTATGAAAGACCAACAGTCACCACTTAGACTTCCACATTAGATGCCCCTATGGGGATTTAAACTTGGGTCTCCACAATGAGAGTCCAATGCTTTCACCAATTAAGCTCAACCCCTTGGACAAAAATGTATTTTTGGTCAAAAAGGGCATTTAAGTGAAAAAACAAGCCCTATAGCTGCTGGATGTAAGTCAAAGTGAAACTAGAAGACAAAGTTCCTCTTGGAGGTCAAAAAGTGCACTAGGAGAAAGGAGGGAAAAACAAGTTCAAAATTAGAAAATTCATTCCAATCTCTATTAGACTGCTTGCCTTATCTTGTTTCTTCATTTTCAGGGCAAGGGTTTGAAAGGAGATGCTATTGGAGCAAATTTGCAGCAACTTTCTTTGTGGTTTCTTCATAGTTTTCAAAGAATAATACTTCATTTACATCCACCAGGTGTTTGTAATAGATATTCCTCTTATTATGGTGATTTCACAAGGGTTGTACTGCAGTTTTGTGATTGTTTTTGCAGTGGTCAAGGCAATTTTTTTGTATGCAAACGCCAAACAGTAGTAATTTGACGCCTAGGGTTTGAACAAAATTCTTCAAGATTCTTGCTTGTAACGGTGCCTAGGGTTTCAAAACAAGAGTTTTTACACACCAGTTACAGGAGGATTTCAGTGGACTTTCAAGGAGTTTAGGGAAGTTTATGCTCAGTTTTTGTGACAGCAGGCATAAAGTAGCAGGTTACAAGCTCCTAAAAAATCCTTTTTGCACAGGATGTATGAGAGTCACAAAGAATCCTTTTATACAAAAAAGGACTGTAAGGGTGCTTTTCAGCTAAGATTCAAGTGTGTAGGCTCACTTTTGGGCAGTTTATAGTGGCAGCAGTTGGCAAACAGCGGGTTTCAAGCTCCTCATACACATTTCTATGGTATATCCTTGTCATCTACAGCTGGGTTTATTGATAACAGTCTGATAACAGCAGGTTTTCCGCCTTTAGAATGCTGAAAATCGGTGCTTTTTCGATTTCAAGGCATTTAGGTTGTGACTGAGGCTTAAAGACATCAAAGGATAAAGGTGGAAACCAGCAGAAAGGTTGTTTGTAGTCCCTAAAACAACAGTGGTTGTTTTTAGTCTCTAAAACAACAGTCTGTTCCTGCACATTTAACTTAGCACAATACAATATTTTTCCCAA
Source organism: Sequoia sempervirens (assembly GCA_007258455.2). Lineage (NCBI taxonomy): Eukaryota > Viridiplantae > Streptophyta > Pinopsida > Cupressales > Cupressaceae > Sequoia > Sequoia sempervirens. The sequence continues at coordinate 165,844,010 of VDFB02281492.1, read as the reverse complement.
ATGGCGGACCCCCTTCAAAACTAGTGTTTGAATTTCCCAAAATCAAAGAGACTGAGATTGGGCATGTGAATTCACAAGTCTTCAAACTGGATGTTTGCATTAAGAAAGTAAATAAAGAGGTAAGAAGACTTTAGTTCGGTAGTCCAATTATGGCAAGCTCGTTGAAATTTCAGTGTAACGTCAAGAATTTATTGTGGCTTGTGCAAAACACTTTAATGTTGATAAGAGGAAGATTTGCTTGGATGGTCAAGTTCTCTACAAACTTGATTCCAATTCCATTGAAAGAATTTTTAGTTTGCCATTGTTTGAGGAACACATGAGATTGATTTCAAGAAAATTTGAAGAAATATGGAACAAAAACCCTTGAATGCCAAAATCATTTTAACAAACATTGGTTGAAGGAGAACAAGAAATGTCCTTCTTAGTTGTTTAAGAGAAACATGTTCTAAGAGGAGCTTGCTGTTATGATGACTCTCATCAATCAAGTGACAGGGCAGATTGAGGCAAGAATGGTCAAGCCATTGATGTTCTACATTACAAGTATGATATGTAAGGGAAAAATCTATTTGGATTGAGCTATATTAATTAGTGAGTTCATTCATAGAGAGTGAATGAAATTTGACCAATCTCAGGTATTTCACATATCATCGTACTTGGACCATGCTTTTGCAAAGACAAGGTCTTTTGTAGGATTATTATGAGAAGGTTCATTTAATACCACACATTACAAGCATTATCCATAGTTAGAACTATAAGAAATATGGGCAGAGATAGAGAAGCCTGAATAATAAAAAATAAAATAGTATGTGCTTCTTCACTCCCTTTTCATTCAAATACGTTATATTTATATAGGGGTTTAATCTCCTAAATTATAAGAAACTCCCAAAACAAATTACCTAAATACATTGAGTTGTTTTAACAACTCAATACATTTGTATCACTAATACAATAACCTATTCAACAAACAATAACAAACCTAATTATTATTTTATGCATCCTATGATGCAATACCTATGTGAACACTAATTCCCAACACCCCCCTTAGTGTGAACATGTAATATCCCCACTCTCGGTGTAACATTATGGTGGCTCAATTCTAGCCCATCCAACATTCCCGTTGGTTATAGGGCATAATAAGGGGATGATATGGAATAAGATTGTCTAGAAAAGTTAGAAGATGTTTCTAGAAGAACTAGAATCTTCTAGAAAGGTTAGAAGATGTTTCTAATAACTAGAATCTTCTAGAAAGGTTAGAAGATGTTTCTAGAAGACTAGAATCTTCTAGAAAGGTTACTAGATGTTTCTAGAAAGGTTAGAAGATGTTTCTAGAAGAACTAGAATCTTCTAGAAAGGTTACTAGATGTTTCTAGAAGAACTAGAATCTTCTAGAAGGGCCAGGACCTTCTAGAAACTAGACCATAGGGCGGCCTTGCCTTAAGGTCTTATTTAAAGGAGGCTGGGGTAAATGGGAAGACATGCGAATTTGTGATTCCTTATCTGCTGAGAAATATCTCTTGACTGAAAGTGATATCAGCCAGTCCAAGGTGTTGCTCCTTTGAATTCAGTGGTTTGGTGTTGTCCCCATACCACCTTAAAATCATCATTGAAGGTCTGGAACTTAAAATCAGACCTACAGATTGTAATTTTCAGTATTTACTGTTGTAACCAGCTTCTGGTTAAATTAAGAGAATATGCTTTCTTGCTGGGTATGTTCTTGTTTATGATCATCTTGACTGTTTACAAAGAAAAGTCTGTATTCAAGTTCATTTTCTGACATTATTACTTTCAAACTTCATGATATAATATGTTCTTATTGAAGGCATAAGTGAAAAACAAGTCTGAAACTTTCAAACCAGCAAATTGAAAGAAATTTTTTCAGTTTGAACCTATAAAAGATAAGAGTAGGGACATACACAATACTTGATGACCACACACAATAGCTCACCAAACAATACAAGATAAGAGTAGGGACATACACATCTACTCATGTCAAGCAATAGTGGAACTAGCCTCACTATGCTTAGTGTACTTTCATCCAAGGATAGGGACAAACACTTCTACCCATGGAACCGAGGATAGGGATTAATACATCTACCCAAGGTATTACATCAAGTTTGGATAGGGACAAACACATCTATCCAACATCAAGGTTATGAAACACACACATCTGCTCACAACAATTACGATTGGGGACACACACACCCAATCATAATCACCAACTCATGTGACTGGGGACAAACACTTCCAATCACTTACACCATCTTGTGAATGGGGACAAACACATCCATTCACATACAAACAAGAAATGTGATTGGGGACATACACATCCAACCACAAATACAATGTTTGAGAACATTAAGCCCTCATTGTCGCGTATGCAGCCACCATTATAGATCATTGCCACTTTGATCACAAATGATATGAGACGGTTGCCGTTGCCACCTGGAAATCGATGTTGGCTTTAGTCATTTTGGTACAAATAGTTTTGTCACTAATTCAATTCACGGCTCGTCACTAGTGACTAATGAGAGGTCGTTGATTGTCCTCCAACCTCTGGTGCCTCCATCCTCCGATCATGCACTCCAATTACAATTGAAACAATTTTTATAATTTATTACTTTTTGACACTATTTTGATATGACAATAGACCTTATTCTAAATAAGGCAACTTGACTATGATACAAATCATAATTGATTAATAGACAACTTGACTCAACAAGACTTTGAGACACTCAATAGATAACAATTTAATTTCAATCTTCAAAAACCATCTATAAACAGAGACTATAAAAACTAAACTAAATACTATGAAATTACTACTTCAAATGACTCAACTCCTTTGTAAAGTGACGTAACTTTGAACACCTCACCATTGTTCAGCTTCACAAGTGAGAGAAACTCATGTTGCTAGCACCCGTCGCATATGATCCTTCAAACCTGCCATGATGCTGATGGGGGTAGACTTGTTAGAAGAACGTGATATTTAGATCATCTAAAGACTCCCGCACTGCGCCAACCAGCACTATTGTAACGACCAACAAATGAAGATTGCCCTCAACCTATCAAGTCGATGATCTCCTCAAACACCAACAAGCAAAGACAAACAAATCTTCAATCATAAATTTTATCAATTCAACCTTCCACATCATAGATTAGATCCACGTGATAGATCAAAACCGTAACAGTCAGGTTCAAGTCCACAATGCCCAATATCGATTGGCAATGCTTTCACAGATCTGAACTTGAAACACATCATAGAGCTAAGAGGGTATTCTCACGTATTGAAAAGATCTATAAGAACCCACCCAAACGTGTAGACAAATCATACAAACCAAAATTTATCCTTGCACCCAATCCACAGTTAAAGTTTGCAGGTAAAATGAGACACGAATGTGTTGAGATGGATCAGTGAGCAAGTGTGTCAAGCTTGAGGCGATTAACATCCCTCGAAGCATGGGGCTCCCTCAACAATGAAGCGGCACTTTGTATCATTACTCATTGCAAACTCCAGAGCTTGTTCGGCGCCAATTAGAATGAAAGAAGACTTTTCAACTTGCATCGACCACGAGTCTGCAAGCAAGATCTTCGACCTCCATGATCGGGTTGTGAATAATAAATGCTGCTCCACATTGCAAACCATGGTGCCCTCATGAATAAATCTCAAAGATAATAGTCGGATTAGTCTTCGTACTGCAGTAAATAAACTAGCCATGTCTGCAGAGGCTGTCAATGATGTGGCACACAATAGCATACAAGAGTATTTTTTTTTTCTTTCACATCAATCTAGTCTAATCGATTTGGAACTTCAACTCATAATTCCATTGTTAGTCTTCAACATCTGTAACCTCAAACCATGGAATAAAATAGTGACAACCGGATCACAATCTCATACTTCAAGTGATATTTATTTGAGGTAATACTAACCAAACCACATTTGACAATCCTTACTTGATTTAATGCCTATAGCCGACGTGTTTGAATCCTACCTTGAATAAAGCACTAGGTAATACAGAGACACAAAGAGATGGCTCGGGCTTTAGATTGACCCCACAAAGGAATTTATCAAGCTCTTCAATGGCAAGTTCTCTTCTGCATAATGCTATAGAAACTCATGGCCTTCCACACAACCATCTATGTAGTCCTTTCAACAATATTGATAAGGTTGCACTGATCTGCTAATTTGGCTCTCATAGCGGCAATCAAGGAATAACAAACCATTATTATTACCTACTTTGATACCATATAAGAAATATGGGCAGAGATAGAGAAGCCATAATAATAAAAAATAAAATAGTATGTGCTTCTTCACTCCCTTTTCATTCAAATACATCACATTTATATAGGAGTTTAATCTCCTAAATTATAGGAAACTCCCAAAACAAATTACCTAAATATATTGAGTTGTTTTAACAACTCAATACATTCGTATCACTAATACAATAACCTATTCAACAAACAATAACAAACCTAATTATCATTTTATGCATCCTATGATGCAATACCTATGTGAACACTAATTCCAACAAGAACATTATGAATTATTGGAACACTATCCTAGGGTGAATGGTTGTAACACCTCTCTAACTTCAGCTTGGGTAAGATAGCATTTGATTTTGATTTGATATTCTAACTGTTAAATGTTATCATAATGAGATTAGACATTGACGAGCTTGGAAAGGTTATTATGATTAGTTAATATTCTGGATTACATGCTTAAATGTTTATATACTGTTATCATTGATTTTGTATGATTATGGACAGGAAAGGGATGATGTCGTAACACTCGTATCTGAGAGGCTTATGATATCATGACTCTCTTCCTGATGATTGGTGTTGCTTTGACTATATGATATATATTATATGCACATGTACTTGGACGTGTAATTGGAAGTGATGCAGGTATTGAGTATCGACTCTGCCTGGATCCACAGGCCTGAGCGTACTCATATTCCCTGATGGTGGTTATTGGAGGTAGTCACAGGTCAAACGTCCCCTACCCTAGCCCACTGTACCCTGTTAGGGCAGTGTTTTCTTGTTGATGTCTTACCATCCGGTTACTTAACGGTAATGTCCGGAGCACTTTTCAGTTGTATGTCCGGCACACCTTTCAGTTGTTTGTGGCTTACCAGTATGTCATTGAGGTATTTATTTAGTTATGGTTTTCGTGAATTTGATATGTGGCTATATTTTGGTTGCCTGTGCTATGATGTGTTTTCATTGGCATCTTTTCGTGGTTTCATATATGGTATTTCATTGTGTTTAATTGATTTGAGATTTGGAATGGTTTTATTCATGAGATTTTAAATATGTTGTTTTTAAATGATTTTATTAATCCATTTTGTGAACTCTCATAGTCTTATTTAAATTTATTTGGGGGCTTTATGTATTTTAATGTTTGATTTATATTATTATTATTTTTATATGAAAGAGGGAATATTGGATATTAGTGATTTTAATTAATTTCTTTGGAGAGCATTAATAGCTTGCTTAATAAAATGTTTTATTTCATTTTATTGTGTGGAGGAGTTTAGTTAAAATAAAAGAAAAGAAAAGGGGAAGCCTTTTCTTTGATATATATATATTCATTTTTGTTTTGGAGGGGGTTATTCTTTTTGGGAGGAGAAGAAATTTTCTGTTTTGGAAGGAGAAGAAAAAAAACCCTTGAATTGGGCAGCAGAGTTGGGGGAGCAATGTGGAGATTTTGTTGAGAAGAAATTTGTGGGCATCTGATTGTTGGTCTCAGCATGCCATTTCCTCCTTACTATCATATTTTGGAACCCAGCCACGCCTTCTATTCAGAGCAATCTTTCTTTTCAGTTTTGGGGCTATATTGAGGTATTTTTCTGTGGTTCTTGAATCCTTGAATTTCTGGTGGTTTTGAATGTGATTTAGTTTGGGAATTGTAAGCTTTGTATTTCCTTATAGCAGATTTATTCTTTTGATTCAATTTTGTGAATGCTTTGGGAATGGAGAATGTTTGTTTTGGATTCGATTTGCTGCTCTGTAGTTTTTTTATGGCAGATGTTTGTGCATTCAAACAAATCTAAAATGGGATGTTGGAAAAATAAATTTTTGGGCACTTTCATTTTATTTCTATTTTGCCCAACTTGTTAAAACACATTTTTTATTGCTGCTCTTAAACCACCTATTAAAAATGCAAAACAAATATGGAATCCATGTAGAAATGCCAAGATCTCAACTGGGTCTTTGGCAGATTTTAATTTTGGCCACTTTCATTTTTGGCCAAATTTGTGCCTACTTGTAAAATGACGTTTTTCATTGCTGCTCTTTTTCCGCCTATTAAAAATGTAAAATTCCATGTACAAACGTCGAAATATGAACTAGGTCGTCCGATTTTTAATCCGGGCACTTTCATTTTTCATTTTTTTGCCCAACCATGCTTAAAATGACGTTTTTCTAAACAACACCTTATTACGGGTCATAAAATTGAAAATTGAAGTTGGATTCCACCTTGAAACGCCAAAATATGAACTGGGTCGGGCTTAGAATTTTAATCCGGGCACTTTGAATTTTTATGCCTCTATTTCATGTTGAATTTCAGCTGTTAATTGTGTCTACTTACAGCAATGTTTGCTTCGTTGTGTTAAATGGCTTTTATGATGATTTTAGTGGCTTTTTCATGGTTTCATATTTGTTCTTGATTCCTCGTTTGGTTAAACGAGATGGAGTAAAACAATTATAAGATAATGAGTTCTCGTGCATGGCCTTGAGCGCTTGTAAAGGCTAAGGATGCACTCGAGATGGCCTATTTGTCTGCAGGGCATTGAGTTATCCGTCTGCAAGGCATTGATTTGGGCATAATTGAGTTTTCCTCGTCCGTATGAGAGGTGTACTTGTTTCCGTGTGGTGCCATCCCTTCGAGCACACATGATGACATTCTATCCAGTCCGCACTCTAGTACCTATACCTCAGTAGTCATGAGTAGTACCCGACATGTCATTGTATGAGCATCTACATGTTGTGATATTGGCTTGAATGCGTTGTATTCCATGTTTACTCCGTGTCTGATGTGAGTGTTGGCCTTATGTTTTCCTTGCCTTGTTATTTCTGTTTGGGCCTTGTGACTACCTCCGAACACGGTGGGGTGGCCTCTTTTGAGTCCACATGGTAGGGAGGCGTTGCCACCGCCATTGGGGACCGACATACAGGTTATTGGAGCACCAGTTGGAGCTGTTCTCCGTTGTACTTGTTTTATATGTTGATGTATTTTATTTATTGGTATGCCTTTATACTCTTATATATTCTTTTATGTATATTGTACTCGCTTGAGAGTAAAAATGTAATTATATAGATTAATGAGAAGAAACGTGATGTTTATATTTGGGTTACGAGTTCCGATGTTGGTATCAGACTCGCTTGTATTTTGATGATCATTATACTTTTCCTTCAAAAGTTTTCATGTAAAATTAGATCTATGGCTGTGTAATTTCCTTAATGTATTGGTTTGCAAAGTTCCGGCGCATCGACACTTTCTGTCTGCTGTTTTGTGTCACTACTGCGAAGTTCCGGAGCAGGAAGTTCCGGAGCAAGGGGTTCCAAAGCAAAATTTATGGAGCTATCTTATTTGCTCCTCTTTGGATTTTCTCTGTAGGGTGGATTGGTCGTCTCCTTTCGGTTGTGTTCGGCCATCCTTGGCCGTGTATGTTGTCAATGTATTGTATTGGAAATTGTTTTTTGTGTAAGTTATTCTTTATGGTATAAATTTTTTTTTATCTTGCCCTCTTTTGGCTCTTACCCTTCGGGGTTGCGTAGCAGGATGTTACAATGGTTCCTTGTTGCATTCTATGAGAAAGATGGATGAACAACTTCATGTTTGGATTTTAGAGCTAGCTAGGGTAGCAATATCAGAGTGGGTAGACTGGTCAGTTTCTTGCTTTCAGTTGCATCAGGATCCTTGACTTCACTTCTCACCCCGTTATGCACCATAATATCTTAGTGATCAAATTATTCTTAGGGAGTTTTATAGGCAAGTTTCTAAGATTGATAGGCTTGGTTGAGGGATTGTCACAAGCAAGTGGTTAGTTTTCCTATTCAGTTGGGCATGGGCAAATTAAAAAACACAATTGGTGCTAAGGATGTAGGTAGTGAATAGGCTAAATTCAACTTGAAGTTGTTCTATGAAAAGCTCATATATGATCCTAGGGTCCTTTTATTGGAGAGATTGTGAAGTAATATTTCAATATAGAATATCTTTGGGTTTTGCAAGAAGATTATGAGGTGAGAAGAAGGGTATATATTCAAATGACTATAAAGTGGATGCTTGACTTAATTCTTGAAGTACCTAAAGATAATTTAGATTTGCACTTTAGGTCTTCTCTCTAAAGTTTGTAGCATCAGTATTGGACCATCAATGCCTTTGCTTGTGATTCATCGGTTTGTCAAGAAAAGTACTTATATCATCAAAAGATTCAAGTCGATGATGGATAGAAGGAGAGTGTTCTTGGAGGCCAAGAGGTCACAAAAAGTGTGGAAAATAGGTAAAAGTCGGCTACATTTGTAGCATGAGGTACTTCTTAGCCTTTATGAGTGAAATTAATGCTTTCTTCATCTTCCTTAGGTATATTACTAGATTTAGAAGTCGTTGGTTGCAACTTGGGTAAAGAAGAGGATGGAATTCAGAAAATTCTCAAGTTGAAATTAGTTGCTCAGAAAAGTAGAAAAAGTCCTGCCCTGGAGTTTAATCCAAAGCCTTAGATGGCATCCTTTATTCCAATTGTTGCTTTTGTTACGTACTTCTCCACTTGCTTCTCCTCCTAGGACTTGTATCATTCTTCTTCACTTAGTCCTTAGGATGTTGCCTCTACAGCCAAAGCCTTGATATGATCCATTGCATCTTCCATTCCTTAACCACATCAGTAGGATTTTTCATTGCCTATTTTTGTTTTTCCGATTCCCATTATCATAATTCCTTACCCTAGTCCTCTTATAAGACATTATTAGGAAAGTGAAGTGTCGGAATGGGTTATAGATCCATCGTGACTAGAAAGAGGAAGCTTGCTTCTTGCTATTAGATTGATTTTGTAGCAAGAACTTATATTCTTTCGTTGTTAAAACCTAAGTGGATGAAGAGGCAATCTAGAGTTAAGAAGAATGGAGACTACCATTTGATTTTGAGATGACTATTCCTTCCAAGGGGAAAGCAAGATATTATATTGATTCAACAAATTTTTAGATGATTGAGACTGATTTGGGGACCAGAACATGACTATTCCTTCCAAGGCGTAAATCTTGTGGAAAGAGTACTGAAGAGATTGTGTTTAGTGGACCCTTGATATTAGCTAAGATGAGTAGAGTGTTAAGCATTATAGAGTGTTGGAAATGTTGTCATTGATGTCAAAAGCGTATAGAAGATTGTTGCAAATGTTGTCATTGATGTTAAGAAGGGATTAGCCATCCAAGATTATTATCATTGATGTATAAATGAGATTGTTAGAAGACTGCCATTGATGTCCAAGGAGATTGATGTCTAAAGTTGAAGACATAAATCGTTATAGGCCAAATGCCATACATCGTTTCACCACGAAGAAGATCATGGCCGACTTCATCTAGAAAAGGTCATATTGTATGGTGCCAAAATTTAAAGTTAAAAGACTATACAAATTAAATATATTATAGAAGCTGACTCCTTTGGCATGGTTGTCATCCTTGAAAGATTTAATAAAAGTTTATATGTGGCCGACCCCAATCATTTTTGTGCTCAAAGAAAAGTATATATAGATGGCAGAATTTGTAATAACATGTGATGAATTACGACAAGCAACTATTACATGTTGTAAGGCGGAAGTATTAAGGGATCAGTGATTATATTAAGGAAGGTATGCAATTTAATAAAATAGCGATTTCATTTGAATTAGTTATGAATGGGTACAACAAGCAGCAAAAGTAACAACTCTTAATTAATACATGTGTCTCTTCATCAAGTCGCCTTCCTTCGTGAATCTACAAAAGAGGTTTGTGAAATAAATCTGAAGTGTGTAAATGTTGAGTGAAAAAAGAAGGATATATCTTACACCTACAGATCTGCATAATAGAAGAGGAGTTAATGCAGATATAAAAGAGAGGTTAATGCAAATATATATAAGGAATATGTGCAAATCTTTATGAAGAATATATGCAGATATATATGAAGAATAAGTGCAGATCTTTATGAAGAATATATGCAAATTATGGAAAGGACTAAAGGCAGAGTTGAAGAGGAAGTAGAAGTGAAATTAATACATAAAAGGAAGATAAAATCAGGAGGAAGAGTCATATAAAATAGGAGACCAAATTTATCATTATCCATTAAAGAGGACATTCACAAGAAGATATTGATCCTGTTGCAAAGAAGGTTGGTGCCTTGACAAGAGATTGGTGTCTCTTACTGGGTGTCTCTTACTGGGTTGGTGCTCACAAATTGTATAAGAGAGGACTAGTGTCTCCTGTAGGTTGGTGCCTACAAAGATTGTAGAAGAGATTTATATAAAAGCAATATTTTGCCGTGGTTTTCTCTTGTATGGGTTTCCATGTAAATTGTGTGTTCCTCTTGTGTTGCATAATTGTTACATATTGCATGGTTGTTATTGTTGTGGTTGATTAAGTTTTAAATTGAAAAGATTGTATTATACTAATTCATCCCCCCCTCCCCCTCTAAGTATAATTTTGTGCTCATCATAGAGGACCATACACTCTCTTAGTCATGGTAGTATAAGTTTATAGTTTGTCTTCTTGATGAGGCTGTTAGTATATTGCGATGCAATAAGACTAGATTGGAAAATTAGACAATTGGTCGCTTTCTTGGTGATGTCTCTCTCATGTATCTTTGGCGATGGGGATGACATTCAAATTGAGCATGATGAAGTACAAGCTGAACTTCAAAGATTTGTGAAGAATGCATTTTGAGGATCTTAGCATGTTGAAAACATAGACAAATTGTACACCCTTGCCGAAATCGTCTAGGATGTTGAGGAGGTGATCAAAATTGACACATTGGTCATGGAAAGCAACTTCACAATCGATGTGTAGGTGATATAGATAGATGGATATGGGTACAAAGATTCATTTGTAGATTCTAAAGAGTGCATGATACAAAGGATGTTGCTACTATTGCTATTGTTGTGCTAGGTCAGTTGAGTGGGGTTCCACAATAGCTATTTTTATCTCTCTATTGTTCGATCACCGCTATTCTTGATTGCACTTGTTTTTGGATCAAATATTGCTTTTTGAGACAATATTCTAAAAGATGCATTTAGATGTCCTCGTCTTTGTAATGTCCCCATTTTCAACCACTTCAACATCAAAGTCAACTCCAACTTTGTTAGTGAGTGCCAATTTTGTCAGAATGGGTATTAGTGGCTAGCACCGAGCTTTGGAGTTTTTCCTAAGGTCATTGATGCTTTCCGGGAGTAGTTTCATCCTATGGGGTGAGTTCCAAACATCTGAGAGGGAAATGCTATTTTTGGAAATTGCCTATTATTAGTACCTGAATATATCAACATCCCTAGTTTTTAAGTTCTAGACTATTTCACATTTTTAGTACCTTTAGTTGGGTGTGTGGATATAATTCATAATTAAATAATTAATTGTAAGTTGTCGAATAAAAACAATTTTAAATGACGACTTAAATTAATTATTTATAAAGTAAAGTGACTAATGTGCCGAAATATTAAATATTTAAATAAAGTAACTTTCTCGAGCAATGGGGGGGTATAAAGAGAATTTGAAAGCTCATTTGAAGATTATGTTGGAATATTATTCTATTTTGTAAATTTGGAGAGCTTTTTCGGAGTTTGAAACCCTAGGACAAAAGCCCTAAGGTCGACTAGTTTCCATGGTGCAACAATTCTACCCTAGCCGGTTTGTTGGAGGATATTATTTAAGTTTATCACATTGGACATTATAGGTAGAAAACAAATAAATTTGTGAAGTCTCTTTCAGAGACAAATTTCTGTGATATATTTTGGGTTGTATGCAAACTAAGTGCAAATGATATTTATTTAATATTTTTTTGTTGTGCATTTTTCGTTGGCTATATTAGCTGTAACTTTTATTCTGTGAAGTGGTCACTGCTCAAGGAGCTGTAGACTCCCATTTTCATCGCCATATCTATTTGGATGGACGAAAGATATTAAGAGGTGTCATCTTTAATAATTTCTATCACTGCTTATTTTGGAGTATAATCGCCTAATACTTGGTTGACTCACTAATGTGTCGCGGTTGCAAATAGAGAGACTTTTCACACTAGCGACCGCTAGAAGGGTGACGTGGGATAGAATACTGAGTAGTAGAGTCAATATGAAGTCTATGCTTAGTTTGGAAAGACAACGGTGGACATTACAAGTTGCATCGGTTATTATATGAGCCGCCTCCTCCTCATGAAGGTGCCTCGATTCATTGTATTGCGCCCATATTGTGTGTAGTTGCTCATTGATATATTGAAGGTTATGGACTTGAATGCTCATTATTTATTAGGTTAGCAACATATTTGTATGTAATGAATTCTTTATGATATTTTTGATAGTTTTATCCATAGTTGGAAAACTCCGCTCGGCAAAAAACTTGCCAAGCCCAAAATTGGCGAGTCAACAAAAACTTGGAGAAAACTCGGCAAAAAACTCGGGAACTTAAAAAATTGCTTAAATTTCATTAGAAACACATTTAAAAAAAAAAAATTCAATGACAAGATGAATCCAACGAGTCCATAAATCAGTACAAAAGTGTTTTCTATTAATTTTGATTGACTTTAATGCAAATTGATTACAAAATCGCATTCTCATGCGGAATCTCAATGGCTAGAAGCCTGAAAGTCCAATACAAATTTGAAATTACAATAGATAGCTGAAAATGAAAACAGTAAAACTAGAAGTAAATACTAAATACAACATTTTAGACTTTCCTCTTCCCTAGTCTAGCAACAACTAGGGAAGGGGTGTATGCTCTAGTCTTGCTGCATGTACGCAGTGGTAGTGCTACTGCTGTTGGCTCCTCGGTTGGCATGGAAGGCTATTGTTGAGGCTCGACCACCATCCTTGAAGTATCTGGCTCTAGCAATGACAAATCCACATCCTCATGAATGCCCTCCAATCCTACATCTCCTGTTGCACCCACATCCTCCATTGCCTGTCTCTTGAAGTCAAGGATCCCATTCGCGGTAAACAATGGTGGCAACTCATCTCGCCTTGTCCAATCACTGTAAGGATCTATCTCATCTAGATCAATAGGATCCAGTGATTTTTTTTCTACTCTCTTTATGCGCAACTAAAGGTTGTATTGCACAAAGACAAGGCCATTGAGGTGCTTTTGTGCTAACTTTTTCCTCTTCTTCGTGTGATTGGCCTCAAACAAGCTCCAATTGCGCTCACAATTGGATGCACTACAAGGTTGACATAGTATGCGAAGGGCAATTCTTTGTAGATGTGGGGCATTTATACCTCAAGTTTTCCAGCAAACCTCTGCAAAAATAAATAAATATTAAAGAGTTAGAAAACAAAGTCAAAGACTATAAAGTCAAAACACATTTTATCAAATTATAAGATGCATGTGAAATAAACTTAAAGACTCCCAATTTTATACCTGGTGGCTAAGTGATTCTTCCTCTAATAGCTAGCTCTGAAGAAAAGAGATTACCCCTTCCTTCCCTATAAAAATCCAACTCGCTGACAATGAGGTCTCTCACCTCAACCCTGGATTCCATCCTCTGAATGCATGATGTGAGCCCCTCCATATCCTCTCCATTAGGATCGAAGAATTTGTTTGAGAAGAGATAATTAGGGTTGAGGGAGTAACCTGCTGCATGGATGGGTTGGTGGAGTTGATTGTTACACCTCCTATCAACAATCTCCCATATGGGATCAAATTTGAGGCTGCCCCCCATGTAATAACTTTTGATAGCTTGTTTGGCCCTATCCATAGCCTCATAAATATATCCCATTGGGTTTTGATCCTCATCTACCAAGCGGAGGACTCTAACCAAGGGCACTGACACCTAGATTAAAAATACAAAAAGATCAAAGTTAGAAATTTATAATGAAAGACTTAAAGTTAAATTAAAAAAAAAATATATTATATTCAACTTGAGTTTAAAAATTAAAATCAAAGTTTGGGGATCACCTGTTGGTGTAACGGTGAGATGGTTGCCCGTTTATGGTGCAACCAAGGTTGAAATCCTCGCGTGGCCTACTAGCGGTGTTTATGTCGCTACTAGTCCCACGTTGTGCTTGGAGGTTATTGTGGCGATTGATCTTGGAGGACATACAAGTGATCTTGGCAAACATGGTGACTGAGTGTGCTTGTTCTTGTAGGTGTGTGCTGCTCATGGATCCAAATTCTTGATGGTGTGTGCTGCTCATGGACTTCTGTCGAACCCACACGGGTCTTTCATGCTTGGCGGTTCTATATCGGACCCTCCTGAGTCTTTCATGCTTGGAGGATCTGTGTGGTTGGTCTTGGAGTGATAAGGTTAAGACGACTCAAAGGTGTAAGGGTGTGGCTTGCCATATATATCTGAGGATGAGGCCCCTCAACAATGTGGTCTCACTGGTTCATAGCTCTAGTCAAAAGCGTTCAGGGTGCTGCCCCTTAGCAGTGATTTACCAAGCAAAAAAAATAAATTAAAATCAAAGTTTTGAAGTTACATTCACGATCTCTGTAGCTCTTTGTGCAAACAAGGTGTCAAAGACTATTGCTAAAACTCTGTCTCCTTCGGGATTCTTTGAATATGTGGAGTCATTCCATGCTTGACTCACAAACTTTTGTTTTAAAGAGGTCAGAGAACCCAAAATGCTTTGCAATGTTAGGAAAGCCATTGCAAACCTTTTGGCACCCGATCTCACCAACTCTTTCCCCTGCATATGCTCTCTCATCAAATTAAGAACTCAAGGGCGATTGTAGATAAATTTTGTGATGCTCCTTGCATCATCTACAATTGGTGCCACCCAAACAAGTTTGCCTATGTCCTCCAAAAGAAGGTCAAGGCAATGGGCTGCACAAGGTGACCAAAAGAGTGTAGGATGTCTACTCTCAAGTATTCTCCTAGCTACCACATATGTTGCTGCATTATCCGTGACAATTTGCACCACATTATCAATTCCCACCTCCATGACAACTTCCTCCAACAATGTACACAATGTTTCTATAGTTTTTATCTTGTTTGAGGCATCCACTGATTTAAAAAACTCAACTTTACCTTTTGAAGTAACCAAAAAATTAAGGATGGTGCAGTTTTTTCCATCCGTCCACCCATCGGAAAGAATGGTGCAGCCATATTTCTTCCATTCTTTCTTTTGTTCTTCCAATACATGCATTGCCCTTTCGGTTCCATTTGTGAGCAACCTGCAAGTACAAAGTAAAATAATTAAATAAGTACAAAATTGTAATTTTTAAACAAAAATAGCTTGAATTCAACATAAATTAATTTAAATTAAAGAACATAAACTTAGCATAAAATTTAAGTTGACTAACCTCCCACTCAAGTCTTTGTGAGAAGTTGGCTTGTAGCCTTTTCCCGCAACTGATAATGTGATAACCAAATTGTGTCAATAGGGACTACTCGCCACATTGAATGGAATGTTATTGAAATACCAAAAGTCTGCACATGCCATGTCAGCATGTTGATGCACCTTATTCCACCCTGTAGCCTCCAATGACACGTGCTCTTGGCGTGTTTCGCAGCACAAAAAAACTATGTGGTGTGCATGAAGATGTAGGCCGTGGTGGTGCACTCTACTCGAAGTAGAGGAAAGGGGGGGCCTAGAGGATTGTGTGCCATGAGTGCGAATCCGTGGACCACGAAGAGAGTCCACAATATTAATATCTGCCTCCTCATCCGACTCTATCTCCACTTGCTCGAGCTCCTGACCATGTCCAGCAGCTATGGCTGCTTTTGTCCTCTCCCTTTGCAATTTTTTTTCCTCGGTAGCTGCAAGTAGGGCAAACATCTCTCTTCTAATCTCTTCTTTTCCTTTTTCACAAGGCTTGGCATCACGCCGAGGAATGCCTACAAGATGGTATTTGAGGCGATTTATACCTCCATGATATACATTCTTACATTCACTGAAAACAATTGATCTAGGTACTGGCCCTCTCACAGCATACTTCCATGCAAGGTCTTTAGCTCCTGGAGGACGAATGCCTGGAACCCATGATGGTGTGGGCACCGATGGGGTGGAGCCTAAGACTGAACCTGAAGCAGAGCCAAAAGCCATTATAGTGCGTATTCAACCTACACATACAAAAAAAATGTATAACATATTAGATTTTTAATACAAGAAAATTTTAAAAACAACCTAAAACATCAAAAAATCTCTCTAAATTTGATTTAAATTGATATAAATGTGTTTAAATTGTTAGTTTTTGTGATCAGACATAAATGTAGAATTTTAATTCAAAAACTTAGACACAATAACACAGAAAGTACCCTGGGAAAACCCTCCTCTTGAGGGAGAAAAACCCAGCAACAAATATATCTCTTATATATAAACTGAGGCAACAATACTCTTTTACAATGAGGCCAATCACAAGGCCAAGATTCAGCACCAGCAATGGCTGAAATAATAAACAAGTAATCTGCTCTTACTTGATCTTCAATCTGACCTTGTAAAATTCACAATCTTCTCCTAGAAGAGTTCACACTTGTATCTTGAAGAAATCCTGCTTGAGAGTAGGAAGGAGACGAACTTCCTTAATAATAAATGAATGGAAGAGACCTTGTATAAATACACAATATGAGAGAGGTCACACCTCTTCATGTAAAAGGTTGGCCACAATACAAAAGATAATTACAAATAATAATTTCGAATTAAAAGGAAGGTCGGCCCAAGCGAAAATATAATATTGCCAAGTGAAGTGCCTCTTTCACTTAATTATCACTAATAAATGAATAGCCAATAGGCTATATGAAAAAATGTCTTCACTCGTGGCTGGAAGGATGAGCCCAAAGCTGCTATAACATCAACACTCCCTCTCAGCTAGGGAGAAATACTTCCAGCTGCATAAGACATATCACCTCATCGTGATGTCTACCACAATGGCTACAACCATATGTGGAAGAGAAACAATATCACCTCATCGTGATATCAACTATAATGGCTACAACCATATATGGTATGTACAAGTGTTCATCACTTGTGTGATGTTGTCACCTCAACATGACTTTTCACCATGGGTCTCCCAGAGGGTGAAACACGAGTACAAGAAAATCATCAGAGACTCTTTCACGTGATGTTGTCATGGAGTCACACAGATGACATCCACCATGGCTCTCCCAGAGGGTGGAAACAAGGGCTTTCACCTCAAATCTCAAAGAGAAATGCATTAACAAGGGCTTACACCTCAAATTCCTCCTTCTCAGAGGAAAATGCATTAACAAGGGCTTGCACCTCAAATTCCTCCTTCTCAGAGGAAAATGCATTAACAAGGGCTTGCAGCTCAAATTCCTCCTTCTTAGAGGAAAATGCATTAACAAGGGCTTGCACCTCAAATTCCTCCTTCTCAGAGGAAAATGCATTAACACAGCCTCTGTGGTGCTTAGTCCTACTGAAGACTGCTTCCTGCTACACCAGGATATCATTGCAGACCTCAAACTGAAGCAACATCTAGAGGTGCTCTTCTGATCAACAACACACCCTGCCCAATTAGAATCAGTATAACCATGCAACTTCAAATCCACATCTGAAGAATATCTCAACCCATATCCAAATGTGCCACGCAAGTATCTCAGGATATGTTTTGCTGCAACAAGATGTATCTGCCTCGGTTCACACATGAACTGACTAATTGCACTTACTGCATAACAGATATCTGGATACATCAACGATCCAATCAACTATCTGTACATAGTAGGATCCACCAGATCTGAACTAGTTGTAGCCTCCTTAAGCTTCTGAAAGTTGGTTTCCATAGGCATAGACATGGATATGCAATCCATCATACCAAATCTCTTCAAGATGTCAATGGTATACTTGCCTTGACTTAGAATGAACTCATCCGGCTTCTGCCATACTT
The DNA here is from genome assembly GCA_007258455.2 of Sequoia sempervirens. Lineage (NCBI taxonomy): Eukaryota > Viridiplantae > Streptophyta > Pinopsida > Cupressales > Cupressaceae > Sequoia > Sequoia sempervirens. The sequence continues at coordinate 165,826,010 of VDFB02281492.1, read as the reverse complement.
CATCTTCTTCAGGTTCAATAGGCTCCCTCTGAATCTTCAAGTACTTGCATCAACCTTCTGACCTCTTCATCCAAGATTGCCTGCAACGCTTACCTTAGAGAAATGTTTTCCCGTGTACACCTCTGATACTTTAGAGAGTTCATGATTGTCCTCCTCGACCTCATCCCATATCACTCTATTCTAAATAGGTTTGCAGAGCTACCAATGTCAAATCCAGATGACAGTCTTGAGCAATTCTGATCTCAGCAGCTGAAGGGATCCTCTAAGGATTTAGCACTTAGCCTTGCAATATAGTAATCTTCACTTCTTCTCAGTGAGTTACAAAACTTCCTCTTGATCCCTGCTTCAGAGATTGCAAGGAAGACTTCTGGAAGTGAACTCCCTCTAACCACCAACTCAGTCCCATGGCTGCAAGTTGTGACTTCATGCTTGATCATTTCTATGGTCGGCATGATTCCTCTCAAGATGCCTCAAGCTTTTCATCACTAAGCAATAGCTCATCACCTTCTTGCTCTTAGAACTGTCCTGGTAGCATTTTAGAGAGATATTACTAATAGTTTATAACTATCCACAGAAGTATCAAGGCTAGAATCATACAAGGTTTACTATTTCAAGAAATGGGATGAACACATTAGAATTTATGAACAATATATAAAGAAACATGAATAAAGAAATCAACCTATGAGTGAAATATGTAGCAAATATTAAAAGATCAGAATAAGGGAGAAAAAAACTTATCTTTATTGAATTTTGATGTATCTTTCTTCCATCTTTTGCTCCTCTTGAGAGTGCTAATCTTAGTACAATAAAAATCAATCTGCACAACACACATTATGCAGCCAACATACTCAATATAGGACCAGCCTTCTCAAGGCACCATTTCAGTCCATGCACATAGAGAATGGTATCGATGTGACCATCCAATCACAACGAAATTGCATTTCCTTTTTTTTTTCATCTCAGAGTCACACTTAGAGAGCTTCACAACAAAATGCAATGAAATGATTGACATCTCCAAGGGATCTTATGCTAGTGATCACTATCACGATTTTTACCAATCACACATGATTCAAGTAAACAAAGTTAGACCTGCACAACTTAGCAGACTGAACTTCATCCTAGATTTCAGAAGAATAAAAAAGAAAGAAAAAAAAAATACTTATCTGATGAAATCAGACTCCCCTTTTTCAGGTCTGCATTTTTCCTGATTCAGCTTAGTACATAAGCAACAGTTACTTCTCACATATCTCACATAAGCAGAAGTTCCCCAAGGAATATTAAGATCAACAATGCGATTTGCTCTGCCCTTAGTAGTGGCGTCGCCTCTTACTAATCGTAATTATACTCTGAGTGACCAAGAGCTTTGTTAGCTGATCGACATCACATGTTCGATGCCTTGACTTTAATTCATGTTGACGCATTCAACCAAGATCACAAATATCCGAATACTCCTAAAGTGTTGTACTTAAGCACTATTTTAGGTTACATTTATCTTTCCTGAGATACTGAATCCCATCCAGAGAGCTACATAGATTCGTCCAGATGACCTGAAACTCCTGATATCAGGTTTTCATGAATTTTGAATTTTGAATTTGATAGATTACTGTC